>JARHVA010000371.1:517500-527500 GCA_037957365.1 Torreya grandis | reverse complement strand
TGGACACAAGTGTCATAAATAGTGTTGTAAATTGCACTATTTGACCAAATTTTTGTAAAAATAGTATAATGAGGTTTAAAATCAACTAAAATGCCTTCTTAATATGTCCATAATGTGTCAAAACCTACAAATCAATTATCTAGACAACTATGGTTAACAAGTAGTTGATAGGGTCAAAAGTCAAACAAATTATTACACACGACACACATTCCCACATGAATGATCACACATATTAAAAAAATAGTTTTTAATAATAAAATAAGTTTGGTCAAAAAATTAATGAGGGGATTTGAACACAAGACCTATCTCATGCAAGTGTGCTTAGTAAAATTAAGCTAGTCAACTCACCCACTAAGTAAATTAATATAACAAATACACTAAATTGTATTTAATATTTTTGTTGATATGATTTTTATTGTATTTTTAAAAAATAAATAAAACAAATTAAATACTTCCATTAAAATAATAAAATGCAAGAATGAATTTAAAATTTGGAAAAAAAGATTTTTAAATGCATATGTGGGGTTCACTGCTTGAGTCGAATAAAGCTAATTAAATAAATGCTTTATTTTATAAATACTTTTAAAAAGTAAATTAAATATACCTATTGATATTTCATGCTCAAAATAAATTAATTTCACTAGAGGAGGATAATAATTCACAACAGGAGCTATGGGTAGTCTTCTTCTACAAGATAAAGCTTGAAATCACCTGAAAATTACCCTGTGATGCATCTAGGAGACTTAAATCAGGTTTTTGTAGACTTTAAATTGATTTTTTGATGCCTTGTAGAATCTATATTACCCAAGATAATAGGTAAAATATAAAAAAATGCCTTTTTATCTCTCCTTACGCTCTGTAAGTGGCTCAAATAACCTTAAATATTTCTAAATCCACCTTATAAAGAGAGAAACAGACTAAAGAAGGACAAATCTGAAATTTTTGAATGAAATTTATTTAAAAATATACCTACAAATCTGATCTATGATTCCAAATGAGGTTTGGAAAAAATAAAGGGAGTTCATATAGTAGTTTACAGGGTTTGGAAGGAGATTTGCATGAATAAAAATTGGAAAACTTGCTTTCAAGGATCAAAACCAATGAGGAGAGGATATAGAATGAATTTTTGATTAAATTTTTACCAAATAAGGTTGTATAAATATGTACTATGGTGATCTTGGAAGTTGGTTTGATAAAAAAACCAAAATGAGGCTTCGAGGAGGTTTTAGAGAGGAGATTTATAGGTTCAAGGAGAAGATTTCATCTTCCAAAAATTAAATAAGCAAGGAAAATTCAAAATCTGAATTTTCATTCAAATTTTCCTCTTTTCAAGACCATGCATAGGTCGTAAAATAGCACCTATTGACTGATTTTCTCACTTATTAGATCTCAACTGTGTGTAAGTGTTATATATGTCATTAGAGAGATTTAAACACCTTCATATAGATTATTAGTCCAAAAACCAAAACAATCTCAAAAAATTTAATGCTTAAAGAAGAAGTTTTATCCCATTTTAATATTCTCAATTAGATCTATGACATGAAAATAGGCTTAAAATATGAAAAATTGCACATATATAAGATCTCTAGGCTTCTAAAAGAGGAAAAATAATAATAACTTACTTCCTACAAAAGGAGAAGTTCGAAAAAAATAATGAACATACCATGGCTTGGAATGTAGATTAATATGGGTTTGAACACATGCCAAAAAACTAATCTTTGATCTTTCTTCTTGATCATGCATCAACTAGCTCTTATACCATGACATAACAAGCAATATGATTACATAAAAACATCGAATCTAGATGTAAGACCAATAGCAAAGACATTCACCATGAAATAATGAGAGAAAATCTGAACACACCATATCATAGATATGTCATGGGAAAACCTCATGAAGAGGTAAAAAACCCACTTGGATTATTCATTATTTTAGAAATAAAATGTACCCAATACAATCTTTCTCTTCTTTATCTTCTCTCTTTTTTCATTGTATTTTACAATATAAACTATTTTTTTATATATGAAAGGTAATATTCCCATTATAAATGACCTTTTCCAACCACAACATTAATGGTTACAACCTCTCCAAAGGTCATTTAATATATTTTATTATTTATTTACATGAGGATGAACTCATGATAAATAATAAAATATATTACAATTTAACCAATGTAATTTAATGTATTAAGGGTACATAAATAACACCACTCAACCTTTAATTATTTTAATATCAATTTACTATCAAAGATGTTGATAATGAATAAAGGTATTTATGTTTTTACCATGAAAATAACAAATGCATCTAGGATTAGCTGACTATGGATGTTGATTATTTGTGGTAGAGTATAACTTGATCAATGTTGTTATGCTAATAATCTCTAATATTCATGACAATCATTGGCCCAATGACCAATAATCTTATGAAATTCATAGTATGGATCATCTACCCATCATGTAGGTGAGGGATAAAGCTTGTCTCAAGGTAATATGTCATCATCATTAGTAAGATAACTCATAGTAGGTTCTAGACTAGGCTCAGGAGATGTAAGAGGTCTTGATGTAAGTTATAATAATGGGGTTAACATTTTATGGGGGAACATGCTCAAAGGATTAGAGAAATTATCAAACTGATATGGTCTTATCATGGACTGATCAAAAAGCATGATTTGAAGAGGATTAAAAGTGACTAAATGAGAATTAGTTTGTATCTGATCCATCTTAGACATATGAACATCAAGTTAAGAATAAATAATGGAAATTAAGGTATAAGGAGAAGGAAATAAATCAATAGAATTAACACCTTGTAAAAAAAGTTATAAATCAGAATGATATCAAAATGTTTATGCATATTTAGCTTGAGAAAATCTAGTTAAAAGGGATCATATAATAAACATCCATCATCATGATTAGGGTTAAAAATATCAATAGTAAAAGTATCAATGATTTTATTGATCAATGAAAGATGAAAAGCATATTGTTTTGGTAGCACTATGGAAGTGTGAATGTCGTATGTTGTCTTTTGATGAGACTTAGGTTGTAAAGAAGGAGGTAATTGATTAGCTATATATGGAAGGAGATCATAGTTTTTTATTTTAAAATTTATTTTATTAAGTTCATCATCATCAAAAGCTAATAGCTTAGGTGGTGTATTTCCAATAAGTTCCAAGTGTCAGTTATAACCTATATTAGAATTAACAAGATAATTGAAATGTTGAGATTCAAAAATAATAATACTAGTTAAAGGTTAAAGGGTGGGTATTTTAAAAACACTGTATTATTGGAATTATTCATAATTTTAAGGGTTTATCTCCTTAAATATTGTATATATAATTCATAATTTTAAGGTTTTGTCTCCTTAAATATTGTATATATCACCATTATGAGAAAATTTAACACATTGGCATGAAAACAAAGTTATATCTCTCATGAGATGTGTATAAGATAGAATGAGTAAAATATTATATGATAATGGGAAGTTAAAGATCATGACTTTAATATGATTTGTGATAGGATGAAATGTGAGAGGAATCCAAACATAATTGAGAGGAGGCATTTATCTTCGATCATATCTTTAACACAAAATTTGGGTAGATTTAAGGTTACATTCTAAGTATCAAAACATTTTAATGAAATCAAGGCATGTGATTCAAGTGCTAAAACCTTCATAAATCAATCACACTTGACTTAGATAGCATAGACTTGGACACTTGAATAATGAAGGATCATATATGCTAAGTAATATTTCATCATAATCATTAAAGCAATGGGAAATTCGAGTGAGAGGGAATATCTATAGTTTAACCAATGTTTATGGACATTTCCTCACATTGTTAAAAAATACTATCCTAGAACTCATACAAAGTATCTTCTTTCCCCATAAATGGAGGTTAATGGATGTTCCATTTGAATAAAAGTTGCATTAAGTGATTGCAATGATGAGGAGAAGTCCTCATGAGTTTTAGAAAATTAATATGAGATGGGAGATGATAAATTTTAGTTATATAATCCCATTCATTATATCCAAATAGAAATTTATAAAATGAAGGTGCATAATGTTAAAGCAAGCCCATGGAAGGAGGAGTGGAAGTAAATTTATATTGATGATGATTGGAAATATGTCATTTATACTTGGTTAGTATAGGTTGGCTAGGTGACTCAAACTTCACCAAGGTAGTTGATGTTGTTTGGAGCATGGTTGGGTTAAAAATTGACTCCTTTAAGGTGGTTGATGTGATAAGTGGAGATATACGTATAAAAGTAGATTGATTCACAATACTCAAAGCAGATTATTTTATATGAGGAGAGGCTAATGGTATCAGATTAGTAGATGTCATAATGATGAAAGGGGGATGAGTATAAAGTTTTATTAGTGTATTTGATATTATTTAAATAGATGGTATGTGAATGGAGTGTGTTTCTATATGTTTGACATCCATGAAGTGAGATGGATAAGTCTAAAAATAGTAAAAAAGTGGAAAAGTTATTATAGGTGGAATTTTGATAAGGATCAATGTATGATACTACATGCCTCATGTTGTTCATGTTTACTACATTTTCATCATTGGTTAGAGAGTTAGGGTTATTAATGTCTTTGTAACATTGGATGTGGAATGTTGAATAGTATTAGATTGGTGATTGGCAAGGGGATATTTATAAATAACAAGGTGAGTGTTAGCTTGATTAAGAGCTTCATGTTTAACTTTAAAATAAAGAGCTTTAGCTACCTTTTCATAATCATATTTATGTTTGTGAGTCATAGTTTCATGATAAAAATTGGGACCAAGGATAAATTCAAGAGCAAAGTTCCTAAGTTGCCTATAGGTGTCATTAGAATATCCCCAACTTGCATGATACCAACATAATTTTTATGGATCGTAAAAAATTTTGGTAGGGAAAGTACGATCAAGTTCTCATATTTAAGGTTTAGGAATATGTTATTGTATTTTTTACATGGAAAGATATTGGTGACCATCCACATTATTCACATAGGAAGATGTAGAATCAAAAGGTTGAAAGGGAGTAGTCATAAATGTTGGAGATATAGTTGCATCATTAGAGCCACTTGTAATAATGTCATGGATGGTGTGTATATAATCATGGGTATTTATAACACCATCATTAGTTATATGCTTGTTTTTAGATCTCATAAGCATGAGATCTCCCACTAGAGGGTGGTAAGGATTGAAGTGTCTTATTAAGAAGGATGTTTAGCTTGATCAAGAGATTCTTAAAATATTTTTGAGAGAAATTCCTAACACGGTATTAGAATTTAGATGAAGATCATTGGTGGATAAATAGAGGAGATTATCTTCTAACATATTATGTCTAGATTTGTTAGATATGGCTTTCCATCTTTTAAATGAGGACTTGGGTGGTTTTAGATTTTGGTTGTTTATAATTAATAGAATGAGCTAAGCTATTTTCAAGTAAATCATTAGTTTGAAATTATTGAACCATTGCATTAAATAAGTCCTCCAAATTAGAGATATTGTTAGACTTGATTTTACTGCACCAATCCAGGGCATAAATTGAAAAGGTTTTATCAATAAGTTTGGCAAAAAAAAAAGGTATTTAACTTAATCTAGTTTTCAAAGGCTTTCAAATGTAATGAAAGATAAATAGATCCATTTTAGGTTATATTAGGAGTAATGCCACCTATGTCTATATTTTCAATTTAAGCAATTAATGGTTCATTTTGAAGATGTTTGATGACTTTGTTAAGGAGTGGTGGTTAAGGCATAACATTACCTTGTGCATCTATAAGCGGGGGTGGGGGGGGGGGGGGGGAGGTGGGGGTATTTGAATTTTACACTTATTGTTGATTAGGTTGAGGGTTAATTTTAATTTTCAAAATTTTATTTTGAATTTGCATCATTTTATTAGCATTATTGGTTTAGAATGTGGCCATCTGATTCATGGTTTTCAATACAATTTAGTTAGTATTGATGGTTTGTTGGCTAGTAGTACTAGTATGAGATGCAATATTAATAGTAGCTTAAGATACATGAGTAGTAGTGTTAATTTGAGTTTTTATGTGGGTGATTTAAGTAGGTGCACTAGAGGAAATATTTTTCATAGTAGTGTCTATCCTAGGCAAGGTAAATGAATTAAGGAATAAACTAAGTTGTATATTAATTTACCCCAAATCCTATAGAGAAACTATGTGGTGGTGAAGAGAGACATATTATGTGGGGTCCCATAATTAGGTTATAGATTACCATTGGATCCATACCCCTATGATAAGGGTTTTCATTAATAAAAAGGATCATTTTGATTATATATTCAAAATCACTTTCATCTTCTACAATAAGAATGTGTGGAGGATAGTTGAAGGATTAAGGGTTTTAGAAGGAGGCGACTCATAGTTTTTGGTTCTAGTGGTCAAATTAATGTTTCTTACATCTAGTTTCCATTTATTATGATTTAGGAACACTAGGGGAATTATTTTGACACATCATGTCATGTTGTGTTCTTTTTTATAAATCATCAAAGATATATTGGATGATGGAGAGTTTAATTTATATTTGTGAACTCAAAGAAGTAAAAAAGGTATTATATCAATCATGGTCAATGTAATTATTTAGATAATAATGTGAAGGCAAATTATATCATCTTGGTCAATGTAATTAAATCTATGAAAATTGAATAGCAATAGGAATTAGGAAATGTATTATATCGAGCCTAATTGATTTAATTACATAGGCAAAATTGGAAGGTTAGAACTATATCAAGCCCAATTGATGTAGTATTTGGGAAAGCTGTAATAGCATTATGAACATGAAATTTAATATATCAAGCCTAGCCAATGTAGTTACACTAGTAAAAGTGGAAGGATAGAACTATATCAAGCTTAGTTGATGTAATAAACTCTAGGAAAAAATTAATAGTAGTTTAAATAATTTGTGTCAGTTATGTTTGATACATTATGGTAAATAGAGGTAGAGGAAAATAAAACTTGGTAGACTATATTTAACTTAGTCAATGTATTTTGTTCAAACACAAACAACTATATAGATAAAAATAACTATATCGATGTTGGCTAATGTAGTTGTAAAACACAACACGTAATTATATTGATGTTGGTCGATAAAATTTGTAATATAGATTATAGTATCAAGTAATAAATTAGAATTTTAACTATTTTTTATAACTATTTTTCTAAAATGAAGATCAGGAACATGTGCTATAATGATATGACTAATTTATAGGCTCACAAAGATACTTGCTTGTTCATTTGATAAGGTTAGCATGATATTTCAAAGCATTATGGAGGTATATTTCCCATAGCCCATTAAACCTAGTTTCAAGGGTATCTGAGAGAGTAAATTTCTAGTGCTAACCACTAACTAGTACACTATAGAATTAGATGGATGACTAACTTCCTAAGGTTTAATAAAAAGGGAATCCTAAGCATTTATTAAATATTATTACATACATAGAAACTAAAACATATGTTTAAATCTAGACCATGGATATGCGTATTGGGTAAACCACATCATTCCATGGTATCTATAAATAATAGATAAGGATTGTAAATAAAGCACCACATAGCCCTTCAGATAGTAGCTAAGTAGTTTAAAAATTGTTGGAACATAATTTTCAGGGAAAGATAAATAAATAGAAAGTCAAAGGTGAAAATTATTATCAAAACATTAGTTTTTGGCTTTTATTTAATGGAAATAAATAGGAATTAAAATTAAAAGTAAATATTTTAATAATTAATAAAAATAAAATTTAATTTTCCTTACTTGTGTTGAAGTTAAAAAAAACAAAAAACTATATCAATTCAAGTTGATGAAATTTGTTCAAAAAATACTAATAGAGTAAACTAGATCAGTCAGGGTCAATACAGTTTACTAAAAAATAAATGCAAACATAGAACTATATCAACCAAGGTCAATATAATTTTTTCAGGGAAAAAAATTAATTTATAACTATATCAACCTGGGTTGATATAGTTATTTGTGTAAAATTAATTTTGATAGAATGTAATTTTTGATGTAAATTTTTCTTAATAGATTTGATCATAAAGTAAAACTATATCATATAGGGTTGATATAATATGGTATATAATTACCTATAATATATAACTGGATGGGCTTTGTCTGATGTAGTTGTTTGTCTAAAAATAATGTATATATAAGTGCAAAAATTGGATCATCTTGAGTTAGAGTAGCCTACTATAAAAAACTAGAATTAACATTGTACTAACTTGTGTTGATGTAGTTTCCTAGAAATAGACTAGATATACCTAGGTTAAGGTAGCTTGTAGGAAATATAGAAAAATAAATCAAATAAATAAAAATAGATCAGGCCTAACATATATAGTCGGATGACAAAAAAAATGTAGAAATTTAAATTGGATTGACCTACATCGATGTAACCTATTGAAAACAATACAGAGAGTCAAAACATGATTGGCCCACACTGATGTAATTTTTCATAAAAGTACACAATAGTTAGATAAGATCAACTTGGGTTGATTTAGTCTCCTAAAAAATATAAATAAATAAAATTGTATCAACCTGCATTGATATAGTTTTTTGAAGGAGAAAATTAATGGCTAGTTCATATTGGGTTCACTAGAATGTATGTAACAAATTAAGATAGACCTACAACTTATCATACCAAGTATATCCAAACTCATAAAAGATAAATCACCTAAAACTCATTAGATACTTATTTATATCAAGGCATGACCAATTAGATCCATTAAACATATCTAGATGAGTACTTATCACACAACATCAATTAAGAGGGTTATAAATCCTCTAAGAAATCAATATAATGTAATAACCCTAACTATATCTCTAATAATAATAGAATTATCTAATGTAATTTTACTAAATATTATAACAAAATTAAGGAAGATGGTTAAAATAAAACTTAAAAGGGCAATGAACCATGGTAGGCAAATGAAGGCCTAGGTTGCCTAGGGTGGAAAATGGAATGTTTGAGTAACCTTATAGCCACACTAAGTTTAAGTGTAGATTATATTCAAACAAGGAGTTATGCATACATTCAAGCTATTAATTATGCAATATTTATCTATCAAATGAAATAAGGTAAGTCTAGAAAATACTTTCCTAGAACAAATCCTATCGGGCCTCAATCTCTTTGTTGGCCAATGGTGTTTTGAAAAAGGTTAGTGTAGTTTTAAGGATCACAATGGTTAAAATCATCTCTAAGATAAAATACTTATTCAATTTGCATCCAATTCTCCACAAGACAATTTATTTCCCTCCAAAAAAAGTTATAAGTAATGGATTCTCCCAAATGTAGACTAAAATATAATTGTGAGCAATAATAGTGTGAAAATGAGTGTTCCTCTCTATTGTATTGAAATGAGACTTATATTTATAATAATGGATGATCTTAAACCCTTATAAAATTTTAGGTGATAATATTGACCTACCTTGAGTTAGTTTAACATTTATTGTTTACCTTTAAATTAGGTCATCCTGGACCAACCTAGTTGTGAAGTGTGAGCCATGACTTTTAAACAAGTCAACCTGGAATAACCTAGTTTGAATTTTTATAAGATGCATAAAACACTTTATCAACTTAAGATAATATAATTAAAAAAATAGAGGTCTTGGTTTAGTTAGGGGATATTATGAAGAAATATTACTTAGGAAATCAAGTAAGTAGGATTTTGTAGTGGATATAGGCAAGATGGATTTTTAAAAAAAATCTTTTCAAGCACCAATGTTCTACCCACCCCTTTCCCAGTGCATCTTTTAAGGTGTTCACTCATATATATTGAAACTTAATAGGTTGATGCAAGAAACAAAGTGTTATTAAATGATAAAGATTAAAAATATTGTGTGTATATAGACTATATAGATATAAGTCCATTTAATTTGGACAATATAATAAGGGGATTACAACTTAACCTATAATAAGTAATCATAAACACCTAGGAGAAGAACAGGAAGCCAAAATTATAGCTAATAAATACCAAGAAGAAACATTATAAAAAGTGGTAGAGGGAACAA
>JARHVA010000371.1:372500-512500 GCA_037957365.1 Torreya grandis | reverse complement strand
CAAAATTATAGATTGTATGCATTACTTTGTTTAAATTTATTATATTTTCCAAACACTACATATGTTATCTTAGTAGAGTTAGTTTTATCATACATACATGTTTCACTTTGTTCTTATCAAGTGCTTATAGATTACTACAGGACTCAGATCCACTACACCTCTCCATACTTGTTATTATCTACCCACTAGGGGAATGTACATTGATACATGGGTCTTCACTATAAACATTCATCCACTCAAGGGCATCTTATACACAGTTTTGATTACCAAGTTCTATCCTTATATACTCTACATCCTAGCTTTAACATTGTTATATCTTGATATTGATCATGTTAATCTTACTCATATTTTTTGGGTTAGATATTACTACTTTATACTCAGGATATATACAACCTAAATCTTACATAGATTTGTATTCCATATTCATGTATAATTTCGATTCTAGATTTCCTAGTTTAGACCTGATTGTATCTCTATGCTTCTTATATTTAAGGGAATTTAAATATTCCATTATTATTTGGATTTACACCACTTCTATTCATAATATGTATACTTTGGACATGTGCCCATGTCCTTGTTTATGCCTTTCTTGATTATGTATGCATACATTTTAACATGTCCTTGTATGTCTTATTTTCTCATATTTAGTGACATGTACCCATGTCCCTTGTATTGTGGCTTCTTGGCTTACTTTTTGTGTTGATTATTTTTTGTATGTCTGATTTATTATATTCATCATGAAAATATAACTTATATTTACTTGTTACACACACTATTTTTTTATTCCATGAGAGACCTCATGCATCTACCCTTCCTACTTGGGTGTCATGATGGAAATCATACCCCATACCCCTAGGTAGCTATGCAATTTTACTTAGATTTATTTTTATATACATTTTTACATCTATCTTAAAACCCTTGTGAATGTTAGACATGACATACATCTTATATTACATACTTATTCTCAAATTATCTTACATTCTGATGTTATGTATGCACACTATATTAGATTATTATACAAATATCATAAATACTCTACCTAACACATTTTTTTCATAGCTTTTTATTTTTAAGATAGTTATTTCATAGGTTTAACAATTCCCCTAACAAAAGGGGGCTTTCACAGGGGTTTATCATAGAGAACAAGCTCCTATCTTGCACTTATAATACTATTTTTAGCACACATGCTTAGTTACATAAAATCAAACATATGTAAACATGGTAGGAAAATAGTGACACAAAAAGCAATACGGTTGCACAAAATTTAGACTAGGACACTAGTACCAAAATTGAGACACTAGTGCCAAATTTTCAAAAATGGTGATAATGTCTGAGAAATGGTGCTACTAGCCATAGAAATAAGGTACATGTCATATTACTTGATCTTGCTACAAAGATTATGTTGAGTCAAATTGAGCTTGGAGAAAGAAGAGGCAAGTGGATGGCAATTCTACAAGAATATGATATAGAGATGAAAATAGCCAAATTAGTGAAATGTCAAGGTTTTGTTTAGATGATTGCTAGTATTGGTCCAAAATGCCATGTCATGTAAATAGATCAACAAAACTTCCAACCCAATGAGTGGTATTACTCTATTATCCATTTCTTTATCAATGGTGTTTATCCCCTAGGATTTATAAGAGAATAAAAGAGAGCCTTGTGGCTCAAATCAACTCATTACCTCATAAGAATAGAGTCTTTTATAGGAGGAACTTTGAGGGAATTTATCTAAGATGTGTGTCCAAGGAAAAAATAACTTGGATTATGACTAGTTTCCATGAGAATATAGGAAGTAGACACCCTTCAAGAAGAACCACAACTCACAAGATTATCAAGGCTAGATATTACTGGCCCACCCTCTTTAAATATGATTATAATCATGTAAGGGAGTGTCATTCATGCTAGAGTTTTAGCACAAAGGAGCCAAAGGCATCCATGCCTTTATAACCTATGATGGTGGATAAATCTTTAGCACAATGGGGATTAGCCTTTGGAGGAGTTATCAACCCCAATTATTATAAAGGTCATACATATGTCCTAACTACTATGGATTATTGTGCTAGGTGGATTGAGGCAATAGCCACTAAGCAATGTAAAACATAGGAGGTGATCAATTTCTTAGAGGAAAATATTTGTACTAGATTTGGAAACCTAGTTTCTTTGGTTTGTGACAATGGATTTGCATTCATTTCTATTGAAATAATGAAATGGTATTCTGACCAAGGCATTACACTCAAGTTTTATTCAAATCAATACCCTTAAGGAAATGGTGTTTTTGAATCCACAAACAAAAATATGATGAAAGATATCAAGAAATCTACTGAAAATAGACCTAGAACATGGCATAAACTTCTTAAGTTTACATTATGGATAGATTGAATCAGGATCAAACAAGCTATAAAAGCCTCACCATTTATGTTGGTATATGGTCAAGAACCCATCTTTACCATAACCTTGAATTTGCCTATGTTAACATTCATGTAGGAATACATGGAAGACAGTCAAAAACTTGTTAATTCTCAGCTATTAGACATTATTCAAATAGAAGATGCCAGAGAAAAGGCATTTATAGACTTTATTAGGCACCAATCAATTGTGAACTAGATGGTTTGATAAAATATCTAAATTAAAGGTGTTTAGGTAGGGATATCTAGTCCTTTTTTGGGATAAAGCATCATAACTTAAAGGCAAACATGGTAAATTCACCCCTTTATGGATTGGTCCATACCAAATTATAGAAATATTACACAGCAATACTTTTAGGTTGAAAGATTTCCAAGGAGAAAATTTCACACTACTTACTAATGGAAAATATCTCAAACATTACTTTGTTCCTATCCCATTGGGGGTCTTCATGGAATAAATGTGTAAGATTTTTAAATTTAGAGTAGGTAGGGTAGTTTGTTTCTTTTCTTGCTTTGTTTTGTTTTTTCCATTTCTTTTTGGGTTTGTATATATTTTTTTGTTTATGTTTTGTTATCCTTTCTTTCTTGGTGGTATTCCTTAGTTGTGGTATTATTTTTGATTTGTAAATTTCTCAAGAGAATTTGGGTGAATTTTACAAAAGGTGAACATCAGGGCACAATAAAGTATCATGAAGAAACCAATGGCACTGGTATAGATTAGTATATGAACTCAATTTCCTACAAAGATTTAAATCTATTTTGAATTAAAACTTGGTTTTAAGAATAATCATATGTATATGATGTGAATTTAATTTGTTTACTCATATTCATGCTTACACTTAAAACGTATCCTTGTTATAAACTCAAGTTTCAATTAAAAGAGATTATCTTAAGGATAGAACATTTGATCAAATCCCTAAACCTAGATAATATAGTTCTCAACCTTTGTTGAAAGCAAAAAACGATGATAAAAAAAACTTATTTTCAAATCAAAAGCTTCCAAATCAAATGTGATTAAATTAATCTCCATCAGGAATATAGATGCCTAGCTGGTAGTGGAGCAACACCTTGAGTGGAACCAAAGTTATCTCTATTAGGGTTATAGACGCTTGGTTAGTAGCAGATCAATGCCCAAGCCTCCCTTGAACTAAGAGTTTTTATTCTCAAAAAATATCTAAAATTCTCAAAATGAAATTCAATAGACCAAAAGGACATGAACCCAGACATTTTTTCTTAAAGTTCATAACAAATAGTAAGTGGAATCAAAGCACACACTACATGTTTATGTTCTAATATCTAACTTCATATTTTATACATATGGAGATTATTTAAATTTAAGGTTGATTTAGGAAAGATCATATGTCTAAATTGGATATAGAGTTCATGTATAATTTTAAACTGGACTCTTATGTTCTAACATATTTATATGTTGCCCCTATGAGTCACCATTTGTTGAGATCAACACCCCCCCCTTTCTTTCTTTTTTAAAAGGAGGACCCCTGTATTTGTTTTCAAAAAGTCTATATTATATATTGAATGTGAAGTGTTGTATTATCTTGGATTTTAAAGTTAAATCAATTTTAAAAGGGGGACATGTGCTTTGATGTATTTGATCATGTTTACCTTTTATGGTTCAAAATTTTTAATAATTGTCTTCAAGGTGATTACTTGCAAGTTCCATGGAATAAGCTAGGGTTCCTAAAAAAAAAACCCTAAAGGGGTGTTTGAATTTGAATATTCATGGAAAATACTAGTGGGAAATTTTATTTCCTTTTGAATAAATGATCATAAGTCTAACTTTATATTTAAGCTTCAAATAGTTTTTTCTTTAAAACATGATTGGATATTAATATAAAACCTTAGGCTAAACTTTTTACATGATCAAGTATTAATTTAAATATTGTGATATTTTATAGATCTAATGGTAATCACTTGTTCATTAGATTTTATCTAATGGTGTGACAAACCTGAAGTCTTTTAAAAAGGGCATATAGTTAATGATCTGGGCCTAGTGAATATCTAACAATTATCATTTGATCATAGGTTTTTATCTAATGGTATGAATTAAATATGACACCCAAAATTATGTTAACAAAGGTTAACCAATCAAGACTTGATTTGATGGTTCACATTGCCTCAAAGGTCCTAATCTAATAGTGCACATCGACTTGGAAGTTTTAGGATCTCCTGAAGGCTTTATGCATGGCACTCATTCATTAGAATATAAAATTTTATTGTATTAAATTTGATAGGTTCACCCCCATCATTGGACATCTATGAGGACATATTTTATGGGACCAAACCCTTCAAATTTAACATGAGATAGAAATATTATATTATCTTAAATTTGGCAGGTTCACTCCCATCATTTAATGTCTATAAGGACGTATTTGATGGGACGAAACCTGTCAAATTTAAACCAAATAATCTTGAAATCCTCAAGATCTCACAAAGGATTTACGTGTGGCACTCATTCATTAGACTATAAAATTCTATTATCTTAAATTTGATAGGTTTGTTCTCATCATTTGATGTCTATAAGGATGTATTTGATGTGACTAAACCCATAAAATTTTATACTAGACAATCCCTAAAGCCTTGGGAACTCCCAAGGGCTTTGCACATGACATTCATTTATTAGAGTAATAAATTCCACTATCTTAATTTGATAGGTTTTATCCTACCATTTGACATCTATAAGGACGTATTTGATTTGATCAAGATTATCAAATTTAATCGAGACAATCGTCAAAGACTTGAGAACACCATTATCTTAAATTTGATAGGTTCACTCCCATAATTTTATGTCTATGAGGATATATTTGACGTGACCAAACTTGTAAAATTTAACTTAGACAATTTTTAAATCCTAATCATAGGGGGCATTTCTAAAAGACCCTTTTAAGAAATTCCTAGATTTTTATGAAGACAAGCATAATATATAAAGATCTTAGCCTTAGTCATTTTGTGTTTTTTAAACATAAAATTATAAATGATGTTTTCTAAACCTAATATTTATATGATCATGTAACTAATTAAAAGGTAAGCATCTTGCAAGAACCAATAGTGATCGCTTGCTCATTGGATTTCATCCAATGGTGCTTCAAAGTTGAGGACTTTTTAAAGGCCTCATGAGCTCAACACATGACACAATCAATAATATTAAAGATCAAGAACTAATGAAATGCAAGGACCTAGATTTATATTTTCAAATAAAAATAAAGAGGACTTTTGAAAGCTAATGATCACTCTTCAAATGACATTTATGAAATTTTTTGTGAAAGGCATGGAACCCTACCACATAAGCTCCACATAAGTATGGAGGATCCAAATGAAATATATCTCATGATCAAAAACATATAAGACATGATAGTAAGGTTACATCATATCCAAGGCATGTATGAGATCAAATTTGGTTGTTTTGGTCACTAAAGCCAAAAATCCTAAACCCTCTATAAAGAAGGCTAGAGTTAGTTCAATTGATTATGTGACACTTGAGATAATTATGAAATGAATCTAGATCAAGTGACTTAGTAAGAACTTTGATAGCTTTGAAACTAAACTATAGTATTATCAATGGTAGTGGATAGGCAAAAAATTAAGATTGAAGTAAAGCTTTATCTAACTTTAGATGGTGAAGGAAGGGTCTCTAGAGACACAAAGTTAGATCTGATAGCATTTAATATACATGGAATCAAGAATTGGTTTAAATTATTCTTATTTATTGAAGATTTTTAACTAATTTCTCAGGAATACAAGAGGAATGCTTTAGTATACCAAAGATACAAGGATTTAGTATCAATTCAAATGGCATGCCTTCATCATGTAGCTGTTAAATTAGAGGCTTCATATTCTAATCAAAAGACAAGTAGAGACCATGGGGGATGTGTGGTTCTATCTAGATTTCACTATAATAAGGATAGAGGGAATCATGGTCCAACCATATAGATTGCTTATATGTTCCTAGTAATCTTTCATAGTAAGAAATTGTTTATCAAATCATCCAAGGAATGGATTGGCACTACAAGAAGAATAAGAAAGTTTAGGTTCATCCCTTTCAATTAGACATTAAAAAAATTATAATCAAGGATTGGAAATAGCTAGAGATCATGGTGGTGCACAAGAAATCATTTGATTTCTAATTGGATGATCTTAATATGTGGGAGCCCACCTGGAAGCACCATTGATTACCATGTAACTAAACATGCGGAAATAACCAGAAGCAATAAGTAACTAAAATTTAGAAATAACATAGAATATGAGAGACAATACCCAATTGTATTAATACTCTTCCAGAAAAGAATTACAACAAAGAGATGCCACACTCTTCCACCTTATAGGTTTCCCACACCAAGTGTTTAGTAATTCACTTTCAAGAGCTCACTCTCTCTCTTACAGTCCCAACAGACAACTCAAACATAGAGTTGGTGTTCACCTCCAACTAGTCAGTATCCACTACTACCAGTACACCGAGTATACACACATACTCAACCGAGTACACAATGCACTCCAAGTAGATCTCCCATGAACTTGTAACAACCTACAACTCAAATGATCTTACTTATGGAAGGATCTACCTTGCCTTCCTCTTTGCTCTCCAACTGAGTACACACCGTACTCCAAGTAGATCCCACCTGATCTTACTCCCTGTTGTGTTGGTGTCACCTTGATCCTACTGCCACCTGTAGATCAACCTGGTTTTGCACACCTGCAAACCTTAAACCTTGCACACACATACACTTACAGATCAATGATCTTACTTACCATGCAGATCTCCAAACGTGGCCTTGCACACCTACTGACCAAGATCCTACATACATGAAGAATCCGTATGATTCTCCAAACCATCACCCATACTTGGGACTGTGGTACTAAGAGGAACACACCTTGCTCTCTTCACACATAGAAAGAACTAATATTTGCTCTCTTACTCTCTAGCACAAATTACAATACAGCCCATGAGTCTATTATATAGATCTCATGCAAACAATAATTAGACATCCAATTACAATAATTAGATCCATAGCTCAAGACTATAATTAGCCTTCTTCATGCAAATAACTGATTCATTAATGAATTGTCTATAGAACTCACAGTTTGGAACCACACAAGTGACCAACGTCGGTCCTTGTCTGCCTGGGGGTGACTGATGTTGGCCGATCCATGACCGTCATCAGCATCTTCCTATCTCCACCTGATCGACATCGGTTGGCCTGATCGACGCCGATGACTGTGACACTCAGCACCCTCCTCCAATGTCTGCATCAGTAAAGCTTTTCACTCCACAACCTAATAGAGATCATGGTGGTGTACAAGAAATACTTTGATTTCTAATTGGATGATCTTAATATGTGGGACCCCAATGATAGAGTGGCTAACCATTTTTGAGATAAAAAGGTCCCAAAGACTGAGTATAAACATCAACCAAGTGTGGGAGATGATATTTACAAAGGAAAACAACTTTCAATAAGTCTTGACTAGGGTTAAAAATTACAACATAAATTTAGAACATAGGTTAGTCATGGATAATAAGCCTTTAGGAGAAATATGGTAGTTACATCCTTTACAATATCACATATTTCCAGGACCATCTAGGACTACACATCAAGAACCACCTATTGAGGGACAATCTTCTGAGCCTAAGTAGGGAGAATTAAAAAAATCACCCCATGTTGGGGAACCTAAGGATGTAAAATCAAAAGGTAAGGATGTGATTCAAGGGTCCATCATTAAGCATAGACCTAGTGAAGGTCCCCAAATTTAGGCATCCACACCAAGGCTTCTTCCCTAGTAGAGGTTATTAAAATGATTGCTTTGGAAACTAGAGAAATAGTAGAAAGTACCCTTATTAATATCATATATTCTTATGGTTTGGATAAGGAAGAAGACCCATCTGAGGAAGTAGGCAAGGAATTGGCTCCATTAGATAGTGGAAAGAGATAGGCAAAATTACCCTTAGTTCCTCTAGCTCCAAAAAAGAGGCCTAAGTTAACTTTAATTCACCCTAATAATGAAATAAACCTCTTCAGTGATGAGAATCCTATTTATCAATTCCTGATTGATTTTTTTATGGGAAGTTGAAAAAAATCCCATCTCTTTCTCCTTCATTGGATTTGACTCGAGTGGACATAGGTGTTCAGGATAATATCAAGCCTTAGATTCAAGATATGTTAAACAAAAAAGTAGAGAGAAGCATCCAAATTACTCACAACAAGGAAAGTCAATGGTTTGGTACCCTAGGAGCCTCTAGGAGTTCAAATGTAGATATTCCGAAATAACCATAGGTGAAATAACTTGACCCTCATGTCTAATTTAATCCAAATACATCAACTCTTAAGAGATTAGAGACCAAGAAAATTATTGTTGGTACTAAGGAGTTAACCTTTCAGAAGGTGGAACCATTTTTAAGCTTAACTCCTATTCTAGGGTAGGTATCAAGGGAGCATCCTATTTTTTAAGAGGATGTATATAGTATGGTAATAGCCTAGTCAACAATGACCCTGGCTAGAGTTCAAGGAATGAGGCAGAAGATTCTCAACTTGGAGAAAGAAAAACAAGATTTGGAAGCTCAGGTCATCCTTTCAATTCTTGAGGACATATTGCAAGCATTGAATGTATCCTTGATCGATGCATTCAATAATTTTAAAAACATCAAGTCTATATTGAGTGATTTGGACCATCAAGTTGAGATGGCACAAGCCTTAATCACCCAATGGTAGAATTTTCAAGCTTAGATGGAGGAGCTCATCAAGGTGCATAAGACAAAGTAGGTATTGGACTTAAATATTATCAAAATTAGACATCTGGATGTCTTCATGGTAGTTTTGATAGATAAACAAGAGTATTTGATCACCTAGAGTAATGATGTTAAGGACTTCATCAAGAGAGACATAGACTTGGTAAACTAAATTGACATCCAGATGTCTAAGTTTGATAATCTTGAAGAGGATTGTCTAATGAAGCCTATAGTGGATTTTGAGTTTATCAAGAAACAATACACCAAGGTGAAAGACTTCCTTATACAGGGCTAATTGAAGGGCCCACCAATGAAATTCTTAAGATAATTTTCTTTTTGTAAAGTATGTGAGAATTTTCTTGTTCCATGCCTTTTAGGAAAAATTTCATAAATGCCATTTGAAGAGTGACCATTACATTTAAAAAATCCTCTTTATTTTTCTTTGTAAAGTTAAATCTAGGTCCTTGCATTTCATTGTTTTTGATCTTTGAGATTATTGATTGTTCCATGTGTCAAGCTTTCAAGGCCTTTGAAAAGTCCTCAACTTCAATGTACTATTGGATCAAATCCAATGATCAAGAGATCACCATTGGATCCTACAAGATGCTTACCTTTTAATCATTTACATGATCATATAAATCTTAGGTTTAAAAAATGTCATTTAGAATTTTATGTTTAAAAAACATAAAATGATGTAGGCTAAGATCTTTATATACTAAGCTTGTCTTTGTAAAAGCTAAAATTTCTTAAAAGGATATTTTAGAAATTCCCCTTTTGATTAGGATTTAAAAACTGTCTAAGTTAAATTTTATGGGTTTGGTCACATCAAATACATCCTGGTAGACGTCAAATGATGGGAGTGAACCTTTCAAATTGAAGACAATGGAGTTTCTAAGGCTTCAGGGATTGTCTTGATTAAATTTGATGGGTTTATTCACATCAAATACGTCCTCAAAAACATAAAATGGTGGGAGTGAACCTATAAAATTTAAGATAGTGGAATTTATTGATCTAATAAATGAATGCTACATTTAAATCCCTCAAGAGTTCCCAAGGCTTTAGGGATTATCTAGGTTAAATTTGATGGGTTTGATCACGTCAAATACATCCTAAAAGATGTCAAATGATGGGAGTGACCCTATCAAATTTAAGACAATATAATCTTTTGGTCTAATGAAAAGGTACCACATGTAAAGCCTTCAAGAGATCCTAAGGCTTTTGAGATTATTTATTTTAAATTTGATAGGTTTGGTCTCATCAAATACATCCTCACAAATGTCAAATGATGAGGGAAAACCTATCAAAAATAAGATAGAATCTTTTTTTCTCGTGTTAAATTTGATGGGTTTAGTCCTATCAAATAAGTCCTCACAGATGTCTAATGATAGGGGTGAACTTGTCAAATTTAAGACAATAAACTTTTTTGGTCTAATGAATGAGTGCCATGTGTAAAGCCATTGGGAGGTCCTAAATTTTTTGGGTCAATATGCACCATTAGATTAGAACCTCTAAGGTAATGTAAACCATCAAATCAAGTCCCAAGTGGTTTACCACTGTTAACATCATTTTGGGTGTCATATTTAATTCACACCATTGGATCAAAACCTTTGAGCAAATGATCACCATTATATTCACTAGGCCCAAATCATTAATTTTATGTCCTTTTAGAAGACTTTGGGTTTGTCACACTATTAGATCAAATCCAAAAAACAAGTGATTAACTTTAGATCTATACAAGAGCATAATCTTTAAATTAATACCCGGTCATGTATAAAGTTTAGCTTAAGGTTTTATATTAATATTCGATCATTTTTTAAAGAAAAAACATATTTGAAGCTTAATAAAAAGTTAGACTTAGGATCATTTAATCAAAAGGAAATAAAATTTCCCACTATTATTTTCTATGAATATTGAATTCAAACCCCACCTTAGGGTTTGTTACTTAGGAACCCTAGCTTATTCCATGAAACATACAACTAATCACCTTGAAGATAATTATTAGCAATGTTGAACCATGAAACGTAAACATGATCAATTATATCAAAGAACATGTCCCCCTTTTAAAATTAATTTTCCTTTAAAATCCAAGATAATAAAAATATTCACATTCAATCCATAATACAAAATTTCTAAAAACAAATATAGGGGTCCTCCTTTCAAAAAAGAAAGAAAGGGGGTGTTGGTCTCAACAAATGGTGACTCACAAGGGCAACATAGAAATATGTTAGAACACAAGACTCTAGTTTAAACTTTTACATGAAATCTATATCCCATTTAGATATATGCTCTTTCCTAAATCAACCTTAAATTGAAACAAGCTCTTTATGTATAAAATTTAAACATAGATATTAGAACATAAACATGCAGTGTGTGCCTTGATTCCACTTACTATTTGGTATGAACTTTAAGAAATAATGTCTAGGTTCATATCCTTTTGGTCCATTAAAATTTATTTTGAGCATTTTAGATATTCTTTGAGAATAAAAACTCTTAGTTCAATGGAGGCTTGGGCATTGCTATGCTACCAGACAAGTGTCTATATCCCTAACAAAGATACCTTTGGTTCCACTCAAGGTCTTACTCCACTTGCATCCAAGCGTCTATAGCCCCAGTGCATATTACCTGAAACACCTTTGCTTTGAAAGCTTTTGATTTGAAAATAATAATTTTTTTATCATCATTTTTTCTTCCAAAAAAGTTTGGGAAACAAATTAGCTAGGTTTAGGGATTTGATGAAATGTTTTGGCCTTAGGATTATCTCCTTTAATTGAAACTTGAGTTCATGATAAGGATATGTTTTAAGTTTAAGCATAAATATGAGTTAACAAATGAAATTCACATCACATATATATGAATCTTCTTAAAATCAAGTTTTAATTCAAAATAAGATTTAAATATTTGTAGGAAATTGAGTTCATATACCAATCTATACTAGTACCA
This sequence comes from Torreya grandis, assembly GCA_037957365.1. Classification (NCBI taxonomy): domain Eukaryota; kingdom Viridiplantae; phylum Streptophyta; class Pinopsida; order Cupressales; family Taxaceae; genus Torreya; species Torreya grandis. Next base: position 500,419 of record JARHVA010000371.1, on the reverse strand, counting down.
TTGGTTTCTTCATGATAATTTATTGTGACTTGATGTTCACCTTTTATAAAATTTACCCACATTCTCTTGAGAAATTTACAAATAAAAAATAATACCATAACCAAGGAATACCACCAAGCAAGAAAGGAAAATAAAACATAAATAAAAAAATATATACAAACCAAATAAGAAAAGGAAAAAACAAATAAAATAAGAAAAGAAACTATCTAGCCTGCCTACTCTGACTTTAACAATCTTACACATTTATTCAATGAAGCCCCATGATGGGATAGAAGAAAATTCATGTTTGATATATTGTCCATTTATAGGTAGTGTGAACTCTACTTCTTGGATATCTTTCAACTTAAAAGTATTTTTGCCCAAGATTTCTACAATTTGGTATGGGCCAATCCATAAAGGGGTGAATTTACCATGTTTGCCTTTAGGTTCTAATGCTTTGTCCCAAAGAAGGACTAGATCTCACTACTTAAACACATTTACTTTATATCTTTTATCAAACCATATTTTCATTGTTGATTGGTGCCTACTAAAGTCTATAAATGCATTTTCTCTGGCATCTTCCATTTGAATAATGTCTAATAGTCAAGACTTAACAAGTTCCTAACTATCTTCCATGTATTCTTGAATGAATGTGAATGTAGGCAACTTTAAGTTTATGGGAAAAATGGGTTTTTGAAAATATACCAAAAAAATGGTGAGGCCTTTAGAGATTTTTTGATCTTGATTTGATCTACCCATAATGCAAACTTAAGAAGTTTATGCCATGTTCTAGGTCTATTTTTAGTAGATTTCTTGCTAGCTTTCATGAAATTTTTGTTTGTGGATTCAGAAACACCATTTCCTTGAGGATATTTATTAGAAGAAAACTTAAATGCAATGCATTGGTCATAAGCCAATTCTATCATTTCAATAGAAATGAATGTAGATCCATTATCACAAACCAAAGAAACTAGGTTTCCAAATCTAGTACAGATATTTTTCTCTAAGAAATTGATCACCTCCTTTGTTATGCATTGCTTAGTGGCTACTACCTTAGTCCACCTAGTATAATAATCTATAGTAGTTATGACATACTTATGACCTTCAAAATAATTTGGGTTGATTACTCTTACAAAGTCTAATCCCCATTGTGCAAAAAGGTTCATCCACCATCATAGATTGTAAAGGCATGGCTACCTTTGGCTCCTTTGTGCTAAAAATTTAGCATGAATGACACTCCCTTACATGATTATAAGCATCTTTGAAGAGGGTGGGCCAATAATATCTAACCTTGAGAATATTTTGAGCTATGTTTCTTCCTAAAGGGTGTCCTTCCTAACTTCTCATGGAAAGTAGTCATAATCCAAGCTACTTCTTCCTTGGACACACATCTTAGATAAATTCCTTCAAAGTTCCTCCTATATAATACTCCATTACTAATGATGTAATGAGATAATTTGAGCCTCAAGGCTCTCTTTTATTCTATTATAAATCTTGGGGGACAAACACTATTGATAAGTAAATGGATAATAGAGTCATACCACTCATTGGGTTGGAAGTTTTGTTGATCTATTTGCATGACATGGCATTTTGTATCAATACTAGTGATCATTTGAACTAAACCTTGAAATTTCACTAATTTGGATATTTTCATCTCTATATCATATTCTTGTAGAATTTACATCCACTTGCCTCTTCTTTCTTCAAGCTCATTTTGACTCAACATAAGCTTTGTAATAGGATTATGAATATAGCATGTACCTTATCTCTAAAGATGTATAACAATGCATAAGCTTGATTATCAATCATATAATAATTCAATTTTGCATTTTTGAAGTTGGTGTTCATGAAATCTATGGGATGATCATTTTCATCAACCTTTTGAGTTAACAGTATAGCCATAGTATGCTCATAAGCAAACAAATATAAATAGAAATCTTATGAGAAATCGTGACTTATGAAGACTAGAGCTTCAGTCATTACCTTATTAATTTTAGTGAAGGCATTATTAGATTCTTCATTTCAATAAATTATAGAATCTTTCTTAAGCTTATAATTCAAAGGTTTGACAATCTTGGTAAAGCTTGAAATAAATTTCTTCACAAAATTAATTTTTCCAAAGAATGACTTAAGTTATTTTTGGCTGTTGGATAACCCAATATTAGAGATGGCCTCTACTCTATCAAGATCTATATAAATCCCATATTTGGTAAAGACATATCCCAATAATTTTCCTTTAGTGACACAAAATATACTTTTTTGGGGATTAAGAGATACATCATACTTTCTTCATCTATCAAATACTCATCTTAAATGTATGAAATGTTCCTCTCTATTTCTAGAAAATACTATAAAATCATCCATATATATGATGATACACTTTCCCACTAAACCTTGGAAATCATGATCCATGGCCCTTTGAAAAATTTCACTTGTATTAATTAATCCAAAAGGCATTCTCTTATAAGCATATGTTCCCCATTTAGTAGTCAAAGCTATTTTCATCTTGTCTTCTAGAGCAACAAGCACCTAGTTATATCCAAAAAATCCATCTAAAAAGGACATCATGGAAGATCCTAAAATAGTTTGGATAACCTAGTCCAAAGTAAATAAAGGAAAATTATCCTTTTCACATTCTCTTTCAGATTCCTAAAATCTATGCACAATCTTATTTCTCCATTCTTTTTTATAATTGGGACTAGGTTTGCCACCCAAGTGGAATGTCTAATAGGAAACACTATCCTTGCATCTAACATCTTCTTGACTTCTTTAAAAAGCATGGGTTCTAAAATAGGGTTTGCTAGCCTTTGCTTCTATCTAAAAGGTTTGAAACCTTTTTGAAGATGTATAGTATGAGTAATGACCCTTGGGTCAAATATTTTCAAATCTTCCTAAGAACAAGCAATTGCATGCTTGTATTTTGTAAGTAACTCTCTATATTTTCTATTTTCCATTTCAGTGTAACTCTTCTCTATATTCACCATTTGGGGATAATAATGTGGACCAAGGTTTATCACATGATAATATCTACCATTTACATTAGGTTGTTTAATTGCCTCAAAAATCTTTTCAAGATCAAATAGTCTTTCTAATGAAATCATCCCTTTAGGTATCTTATTGTACTTAATTAGATGATTTTATCATTAAGTTCTTTCTCATGAGAAGTTTCATCAATTTCATCAATAATGTGAGCTTCAAAAACTCTAGAATTAGTTAAGAAATCTATGATTTTTTTATCATCATTGAAAAATTGGAAATGATTTACATTGTCAATAACTGAAGGACATGGTACTAGCTCAATACTAATGCTTTGAGAATCATGATTAGGCATGAATTTAGTTGCAGTAGAGGCAAAATCATTAGTAGCTTTGTTTTCTTCTCTTGGGATATCCAATATATTTAAGGCATTGAAATATTTGATCAAGTCTTACACCCTAAATTTATATCTTTTTAAGTAAGACAATTTGCGTTGATATTTACTCCTCATTTGGTTAACAAAAAGTTTAGAGTCTCCATAGACAAGGAGATCCTTAACTTTGTGTTTAATGGAAAACTACAATCCAAGTATGAGATCCTCATACTCAGCTAAATTATTGGTGAAAGGGAATTGTAACTTATAAGCTAGATGGTATAGCTTTTTTGAAGGATCTATCAATATAATACTAGTTCCTAATCTTGATTTTCACCTTTCACCATCAATGTATAACTTCCACAAACCAAGAATTTGAGAACTCGTATAAATTGGTTCTTTTGTAATTTCTAAAGTGAAAACTCCCAAATAAAAATCTAAGAAATTTACCCTTTTGTTAACAACATTATACCCTATTATCATGTGTTTCATTTGAGGTTCCCTTTCCACTCTTATTTGATTTATCACACCTTTCCAAGGAAGATATAAGTGCAATAAATCAGTAGACATATATCCATTTAAAGCCTTAGTCGATTCTCTACTCAAAAGCAATCCATAATTACTAGGCATTTCTACCACTTGGATATCAATGAATTGATGAAACCTTGGTTCACTAGCTAGCTGTATATGCAAATTCAATAGTTATCCTATAACCTTAAATCTAGATTTATCTAACTGAGTGACTAACCTATCATACTTGAGTGGAATTAACCTGAGTTGTTCACATATCTTATCATGCATAATATTGGTTGAAGCTCCAAAATCTAAAAGATAATTATGAATAGTCTTCCCAAATATCCTGACTGATAGTAAGAAAGGTGGAGACTCTACTTTGATTACTTGAGTAATTAAAATTTGCACTACCATTCTTAGGGGGCTTCCCAATTTTATTGGATAAAGATTCCAAGAGTAAGTCTCTTTGTTCTATGATCTAAGTTAACTCATGTAGAGTGATATTGGCTTTAATCCTTTTCATATCCTCCATAATATTGTAGCTATTTTTTCTTGGAGGATCAATAGTTAGCTTAGAAGAAATTCCTCTAGGGGGTTCAAGATTATTATTTGATACAATGTCTAGAGGAGTTCCATAATTGTTAGGAGGGGTATAAGTAGTCAATGGTTATTTTTGTTCACTATTTCTTAGAGGATGTCTTCAAAAATTGTTGGAATGCTTTAATCTCCTTAGGAATATTTTTAGGTTCATTATCCTCTTAAAAATGGAATTAAAAAGTTTCCACCATATGCACTTAGTTAGATGGTTTAGATTTAGAAGAATTTTTAGCAATATCTTTGTTTAGAACAACTTCAAATGTGTCAAGTTCTTCTTGAAAATCTTCAAAAGCTTTACAAAACTCAATGCAATCAATCTCACCATGCTTGGAAGTAGTATACACCCTATAGTAATTTGGAAAAGCAATATTAGTGAGGTTTATATCCATATTATTTTTGCTAAGAAAAGTCTCATTAGCTTTGCTATTATAGAAACTATCATTCTGAAACCTATTCCTAGGTCTGTTGAACTTTTGAAAAGTGAAGTTCCATCCAGAATTGTCATTAGCATTACCAACTTATTTTTACAATTGTATAAAATTAGTGCTAAGCTTCTATACCATTTTTAATATAGACTCATTCTCATTTTTTGGAACCTCAATATTTTGACCTTGGTTATTGTTAATGCCATTAATAGGCACTAAAGCCTTTTGGTCATTGTCATGAAATCCACTAGTAACTTGATGGCTTAAGAAACCTAAATTTTGATTAAGGGCAACATGACTAGTAGGAAACACATTCAAAGTAGGAAATTGGTTTAATGTTAGAGTATTTTGGTTATTATTTGGTAAATTTTTTAATGCAGGCATTTAAGGATTAACATTTGGGATAGAATAAGTCATCTATCCTTGGGGATGCATTTGGTGTCTAATAACCACTACTTCAGAATAAGCTTGAGCCAATGTGACAATAAGTGGAACAGATTTCTTTAGAAACATAGAAATCATGGGGTCAACAACATCTTTATAAACCTCCAATGCTAAAGCTTCATTAGGTTTATATAGATCCATGGTCTGACTAAACATTTCTTAGAACCTAGAATTAAAGGACCTAATAGGTTCAATGGTATCTCTCTTAATAATTGTAAATTGATGATAAATGACACAAGGGCTTATGATCTTTCCAAATTGATCAATGAAAATTATGTCAAATTTATTCTATGAGATAATACAATTATTAGGTAGATTAAGGAACCATTCATATGCAACATCTTTGAATGTAAATGGGAAAAACCTACAAGCTACATCTTCATGAATAACATTTAATAATATTAATACATCTTTGAAAGATTTAACATTTTCTTCAGTAGTCATAATACTAGTTGGAATAAATATTGGCAAATATTTTATAGGATTATGTGGTAAATCATGAACCACTCCTGGTATATTGATAGGGGAACTTCCAATCCACACCATGCTTGAACGAAGATCAAACACAAAAATCCCTTAAAAAGGTGATGATGGTAAATATGTAGAATACCTACATCTTCCTCTATCTTTTCTATTCCTTCTATGAATTTTGAGTTTGAGCAAGGGTTCTCTAGTCTTTAAATGTGATCTAGGCCTAATCCTTGGTAGCTCCATCTTGAAGATTAAGGATCCTATTTTAAAACATGGTGTAACACATTAATTTCCAAAAAAAGAATAAATAATATGCACACTAATCTTAATTTGTAAAAATATGTTCATAAAATGACAAAGGACATCAATCTTTAACTAAAAAACTGAAAATATGTATTGAATTATGCAAAGATGACCAATCTTTACAATGTATGACTCAAATAAACCTCTTATTATCAAAGAATTATCAATTTTGAATAAAATAAGCCATCCTAACTCCAAATACTAATAAATTATTAGCAACAAAAGCCATATTTCCACAATGGTCACCAATCTTGACACAATTTATGCTATTAGAAACATAATCATGTAAAATGTAGATATATTTTGACCAAATACATACAAAAGATACTAAGTATCTTTAATTAAGCCCTCCTTCTATCACCAGTATAGATTCTCCTTTTGATTCTTATATACCATAGGTGCTCTTAGTGTTGAATAAGACTTCTCATTTTAGGATTCTGAGAATCCATGAAATGAGTTGTAGTTTGTGACTATTTAGTGATTATTTATGGTGAAATAGAATCAAAGTATGAAAACTATCCACACTATTTATTTGATTTAGTGGTTGAGAGCCACCAAGGTCTACACAATTTTAATACTTAGTAATTTTAAGGACTCAAAATTTAAACTAAATGATTATTAATAATGATATTTAAGCTAGAGTGAATCTTGATAAAAAAAATAACAAAAAGGAAGGGTAAGGAAGGAAGAGATGTGATTGCAGGTTTTCATATCAAATATTGTGAAAATTTTTAAATTGTGTTGAGTACACATTAAACCAATTTTTATGTTATAAAATAGCATAAGCTCAAATTACATCACAAATCAGGTAAGATTTAGAGGAAAAGTATGAATCATAAGAACCAAGTTTACTTTAAAAGTTTGATATTATGATTTGAATAACATAAGTATATCCAAATGTAGAGCAAATAAAATGAAGTATACTTGAAATCGTTATAGTTAATCTAGAATTCAACACAAATTAACCACCATATTACAAAGGATGTGACTCAAAATAAGAAGATCATTTAAATTCAACACAAATTTCCATAATTGAGAGATAACATAGACATTTAACAAAACTATCCAGATAATATTTTCAGAATTCCTTAGTTGTATTAAATGCTCCTCATATAAATTACTCTAAAAAAAACTCTCATTGTACAAATGGTAACCATCTACCTATTTATAAGAAACATAGGTAGTTAACCAGTTAACTTTCAAAATATAAACATGCAAATAAGGATAGTTGTCCTTAATATAAAGATATAATGTGGAAGTTCACATGTCAACATGACAACAAAGAGTATATGCTAACATACTAGCTCATACTTTACAAAAAGAAAATTATCTTAAGAATTTCATTGGTGGGCCCTTCAATTAGCCCTGTCTAAGGAATTCTTTCACCTTGGTGTATTGTTTCTTGATCAACTCAAAATCCACTATAGGCTTCATTAGACAATCCTCTTATTTATCTACTAACTTCTCAAATTCACTTTCTACCCATGATACAAGTTCTTTGATACATTGTGCTTCTACAATTTACTTCCCTACAAAAATAATGGTATCAAGGGTCTTCTATTTGTCCTTAGTTTAATGACCTTTTATATCTTTGATGCTTTAGATGTGAGTTCCAACCCTTTTCTTAAATTCTTCATCATCAATCAAGCCTATAGTAGTGGTTTGAGAAGAATTATCTAATATATTCCCCAAAAGTTTCTCAATTTAGTTTACCAAGTCTATGTCTCTCTTGATGAAGTCCTTAACATCATTACTCTAGGTGATCAAATACTCTTGTTTATCTATCAAAACTACCATGAAGACATCCAGATGTCTAAGTTTGATAATCTTGAATTATAATACCTAATTTGTCTTATGTACCTTGATGAGCTCCTCCATCTGAGCTTGAGAATTATTCCACTAGGTGATTAAGGCTTGTGCCATCTCATCTTGATGGTCCAAATCACTCAATCTAGACTTGATGCTTTTCAAATTCTTGAATTCATCCATCAAGGATATATTCATCACTTGTAATACGTCTTGAAGAATTAAAAGGATGACATGAGCTTCTAAATCTTGCTTTTCTTTCTCTAAGTTAAGAATCCTCTGCTTCATTCCTTGAACTCCAACCAAGGTCATTGTTGACTAGGTTATTACCATACTAGTTACATCCTATTGAAAAATAGGACGCTTCCCTACTACCTACCTTGGAATAGGAGTTAAGCCTAAAAATGGTTCCACCTTTTGAAAGGTGAACTCCTCAGTATCAATAATAATTTTCTTTATCTCTAATCTCTCAAGAGTTGATGTATATAGATTAAATTAGACCTGAGGGTCAAGTTATTTCACTTGTGGTTGTTTAGGAATCTCTACATTTGAACTCTCAGAGGCTCTTAGGGTACCAACCCATTGAATTTCCTTGTTGTGAAGAATTTGGATGCTTCTCTCTACTTTTTTATTCAATAGATCTTGAATCCAAGGCTTGATATTATCCTAAATACCTATGTCCACTCAATTCAAAGATAATGAAGTTAAAAAAGATGGGATTTTTTGCAACTTCCCATATACAAACCAATCAGGAATGGGTAGTCCATAAATAAGATTCTCATCACTGAAGATGTTTATTTCACTAGTAGGGTGAGTGAAAGTTAACTTAGGCCTCTTTCTTAGAGCCAAAAGAACTAAGACTAATTCTACCTATCTCTTTCCACTACCTAATGAATCCAATTCCTTGCCTTATTCCTTAGATGGGTCTTTTTCCTTATCCAAACCATAAGAAGCTATGATATTAATAAGGGTACTTTCTACTATTTCTCTAGTTTCCAAAGTAATCATGTAAATAACCTCTACTAGGGAAGAAGGCCTTGGTGGGAATGACTAAATTTGGGGACCTTCACTAGGTCTATGCTCAATGATGGACCCTTGAATCATGTCCTTACCTTTTCCTTTTACATCCTCAGGCTACCCAACCTAGGGTGATTTTGTCAATTCTTCCCACTTAGGATTAGAAGATTGTCCCTCAATAGGTGGTTCTTGATGTGTAGTCCTAGATGGTCCTAACAACAAGTGATATTGTAAAGGATGTAACTACCATATTTTTAATGAAGGCTTATTATCCTTGACCAGCCCATGTTCTAAATTTATGTTGTATTTTTTAACCCTAGACAAGACTTCTTCAAAGTTCCTTGTCTTTGTGTAAATACCATCTCCCACACCTAGTTGATGTTTGTACTCAACCTTTGGGACCTTTTTATCTTGAATATGGTTAGCCACTCTATCATTGGGGTCCCACATCTTAAGATCATCCAATTTGAAATCAAAAGAGTTCTTATGCACCACCATGATCTCCAGTTGTTTCCAATCCTTGATTACAACTCTACCAATGTCTAGTGAAAAGGGATGAACTTGAGATTTATTATTCTTATTGTAGTACCAACCCATTCCCTATATGATTTGATAACCAATTTATTTCTTTGAAAGCTTACTGGGAACATATATGGTTAAACCATGATTCTTTCTATCCTTATTATTGTGTAATCTGGATAGAACCACACATCCCCCATGGTCTCTACTTGTATTTTGATTAGAGGATGAAGCTTGGGCATAGGGACACCAGTGATTACCCCAAAAATTATTGGGAAGATACCATCACATATGAACTACATGTGATTCCTATATTTGAAAATATGTAATTTAGATTAATGATGGGAAGTGGTAGATCTACTATCAAGGGAACAATTTTGAATGTCAAGGAAATTAATAGAGGCTAGGAGTGTATCAAAGAGGTAAGACATCATAAAGAATTTCTTGGAAGTCTTTCTCTTGATTAATATAAATTTTTTGGCTAAGAAGAAACTTATTAAGTCTCCAATAGGAGGGGTTAAGTTCCATTCCAACATGCAATGGACATATGATACCCAAACCTTACTTAAATAAGTAGCATAAGAGGCATCATAGGCTCTTTTCAATAAAGTCATAGCTACCCTAACACCTTCCCTAAATTACAAAATAATAATCTCACCATTTGAGGTCCTACAAACATGGGAACCTTGGATTAACCAAGGTGAGAGGACTGAATCCAAGTTTTGTGAATTTTTCCATTCTCTCAAGGAAGGGAGATCAACATGAGGCCAAGGGAGCTTATAATAAGTATCAAAGGCCATGGGAGTTATACATGCAACATTGTTGATACTTACTTCATGAATAATCCATTCTCTATCTATTCTATAGCCAATGAAAATAGGAACAAGAATATCAATGTAATGTATTACCTCTAGTTTAGTAGCTACATGATAAAGGCCTACCATTTGAATTGATACTAAATCCTTGTATATTTGGCATACTAAATCATTCCTCTTTTTTCTTGGGAAATTTGTTGGAAACTTTGACAAAGAATAATAATGTAGACCAATTCTTGATTCCATGTACAATCAATATTGTTAAATCTAACTCTATGTCTCTAAAGACCCTTCCTTTACCATCTAAAGTTAGATAAAGCTCTACTTGAATCTTCATCTATTACCTACCCACTTCCATTGATAACACTATATTGTAGTTTCAAAGCTATTAAAGTTATTACTAAGGCACTTGCTCTAGATTTAGTTCATAATTATCTCAAGTGTCACATAATCAATTGAACTAACTATGGCCTTCTTTATAGAGGGTTCAGGGTTTTTAGATTTAATGACAAAAACATCCAAATTTGATCTCATATGTGCCTTAGATATGATGGAACCTTACTATCATGTTTTTTATGTTTTCAATCATGATATATATTTCATTTGGATCCTCCATACTTATGTGGAGTTTTTGTCATAGGGTTCCATGCCTTTCACGGTAAATTTCATAAATTCCATCTGAAGAGTGACCGTTAGATTTCAAAAGTCCTCTTTATTTTGCTTTGAAAAGCTAAATTCAGGTCCTTACATTTCATTGGTTCTTGATCTTTTAGCTTATTGATTGTGCCATGTGTCAAGCTCATGAGGCCTTTGAAAAGTCCTCAAATTTGATGCACTATTGGATCAAATCTAGTGAGCAAGTGATCACTATTGGATCCTGCAAGATGTTTATCTTTTAATCAGTTACATGATCATATAGATCTTAGGTGTAAAAAACATCATTTAGAATTTTATGTTTAAAAAACACAAAATGACTTAGGATAATATTTTTAGATAATAATCTTGTCTTCATAAAAAACTAGGAATCTCTTAAAAGGGTCTTTTCGAAATGCCCCCATTGATTAGGATTTAAAAAGTATCTAATTTAAATTTGATAGGTTGAGTCATGTCAAATGCATCCTCATAGATGTCAAATTATGGGAGTGAACCTATCAAATTTAAGACAATGGAGTTCCCAAGGCTTCAGGTATTATCTCAATTAAATTTGACAAGTTCATTCAAGTCAAATATGTCCTCACAGATGTCAAATGGTGGGAGAAAACCTGTTAAATTTAAGACAGTGGAATTTATTATTCCAATAAATGAATTCCATGTGTAAATCCCTCAGGAGTTCCTAAGGATTTGAGGATTGTCTAGGTTAAATTTGATGGGTTTGATCTTGTAAAATACATCCTTACAGATGTCAAATGATGAGAGAAAACCTATCAAATTTAATTTAATAGAATTTTTTGGTCCAATTAATGAGTGCCATGTGTAAAGCCTTGGAGATATCCTAAGGCTTCTAGAATTGTTTAGTTTAAATTTTATGGGTTTGGTCTCATCAAATACATCCTCATAGAGGTCAAATGATGGGGGTGAACCTATCAAATTTAAGACAATAAAATCTTTCTATCTCATGTTAAATTTGATGGGTTTGGTCTTGTCAAATACATCCTCATAGACATCCAATGATAGGGGTAAACCTATCAAATTTAATAAAATAAATTTTTTTGGTCGAATGAATGAGTGCCACACATAAATCCTTTGGGAGATCCTAAATATTTTGAGTCGATGTGTACCATTATATTATAACCTCTGAGGTAATGTGAACCATCAAATCAAGTCTTGAGTGGTTAACTACTATTAACATACTTTTGGGTGTCATATTTAATTTGCACCATTGAATCAAAACCTCCAAGCAAATGATAAATATTAGATATTCACTAGGCCCAAATCATTAAATGTATGCCATTTTTAAAATACTTTAGTTTTATCACATTGTTAGATCAAATCTATCAAACAAGTGATTATCATTAGATCTGTAAAAGAGCATAAGCTTTAAATTAATATCTAATCATGTATAAAGTTTATCCTAAGGTTTTATATTAATATTTAGTCATGTTTTAAAGAAAAAACATATTTAAAGCTTAATATAAAGTTAGACTTAGGATCATTTAATCAAAAGGAAATAAAATTTCCTACTAGTATTTTTTGTGAATATTCAAATTCAAACTCCCATTTAGGGTTTGTTCCTTAGGAACCCTAGCTTATTCCATGGAACCTACAACTAATCACCTTGAAGAAAATTATTATCAATTTTGAACCATGAAACCTAAACATGATCAAATACATTAAATTACATGTTCCCCATTTAAAATTGGTTTTCCTTTAAAATCCAAGATAAGACAACTCTTCAAATTCAATCCAGAATATAGACTTAAAAAAAAAATAGGGGTCCTCCTTTCAAAAAATAAAGAAATGGGGGGGGGGTGTTGATCTCAACACTATCCAGTAGCCTCAATTTCATAATAGCCTAAATTGGCTAGAATAATACAACAAGTACAATGCATGTTTGCATAGATTTAGTTACAAATTTATCAATTATACTCAATTTTGCTTAGATTCATACTAGTTCAACTTAGATTCATAATAGTTTTCTCAGACTAGGGACATCATGAATTACATGACCATTCCCATATTTAGTTTAAATACCTAGATATAGTTTATTACAAATCAATCCATAATCCATATGCTTAGATATCAAATTTGGGGGCATGTGTGTGGCACATTATTTTTGTATGCTCACTTATAGACTAGTTGATCAAATGGAATGAAAAATTCCATGTCATTATATATGATGTATAGACACAACATCACATTCTATATTTCACACTAGTTTCAGTCCTTACTCCTTTTGTAGTGGTTTCCATTCTTGAGTGGCTTGGAGTTTTATAATATATCTGAGTGGCTACAGAGCTGATATACACAATCAGATATACCTAGTTACACATTTATAGTAATTTCCATAGTTTAGTTTTAGATGCATATACTACACATAGGTGGTAAATGATGTAATAATAGCCTGCTTGGGTTCTTAATCCCTACATGAGATGGTTGGACACATTATCAATCCAATACAAGCTATTCATAGGTCATGATCCACCAAGCAAAAGTGGGTAATAATCAAGTCAAAACTAGATTGAGTTATTGAGCCACCCACACATGAGGATTGATCAAGCTATTAGCTTTGTCCAAGATATTCACTGATTTATCAATATATACATGCACACACATAGAGGTTTTTACTAGGTTCATGCATTGGTTCATGTACCTAGTGAGGTGTACTTGTTCCTTTGCTTTTTCCCATTTATTTACTCATTTTACTTCTTTACTTAGTTTATTATTCTTTTTTTTATATTTATTAATTAAGGACTTATGCACATTTCAATTTTTTGACATTAATTAGAACATGTTTGACATACTTAAACCTAGTTTCACGGGTTTCACTCCTAGATAATTCCATGTATGCTTATTTTTTATATGTCCAAGTCATTTCACTTTACTACATTTATAGAATAAAGGGGGGAAAATGGAATCATCCAAAAGTAGTATTTGAGTTTGAAGAGTGATAATTGAGATACATATCCATAGCTTATCCCTAGCCTTATCTTAGAGCCTATTATCACACTTATCTACCTTTTATGTGGGCCATAGCCATCGCTAGTCAGCCCTAAAGTAGTCAAAGACTATCATTTCCCAATCATGGCCCTTTGTACCTAGTGTTCTACTAATTAGACACTAATGCAATAATAAAGACACTAGTGCTACATGGTTCTAGTGTCCCCAAAATGAAAATAATGTCCTTTTCCCTATCTTTTGCCAAAAATATATATTTTTAAAACTAAAACATCTTAAGGTCAACCTAGACATATTTTATCATTTGTACAAGCAATAAAATAGCATATATACATGAAATTTATCCCTATAACCAGTAGATGGAAATGAGATACAAAATACACATTCAAAATCAAAACAAGTTGAGCATAATTAAGGTTATCAATCCCTATTCTACCATATTTTTGCATACTACCATCTACAACAACCCTAAGTTGAGATTATCAAAATTTTCAATCTCAAGCACATTTAAGGAACTCAAACCCACTATCATACTAGCATCACTTGCACTTGTGACATCACTTAGGTTGGGAGATCTAAATTTTTCTTGATCCCTCCTTGGAGTATTGGTATGTAGGCAACTCTTTTCACAATGGGATGTTGAGGATGTCCAGACTACCCTACTAATAAACATGCTTTTTATCTCATGCCCTAGTTACATAGAGGATTAGAGTTTACTCAATAAATCAATAATTATAATAAAAATATAGCATTATAGAACTCATGTACATATGAATAGACCCCAGCTATCTAGACATAGGTATTCCTAAAATCTTAGGATATTCCTAGAGAGAAGACATTACTACTAATATCAGGACACTACTTCCACTTTTATAATAATGGTGTTGTTATCTAATTTTGGTGTTACTATCTAGGATGGGTTCTAACATTGGTATCTAGTTTATGACATTCATACCAGCTTCTATCTCAATTTTTAACACCCATATCATCGATCTTAGTTATTTTCTAGCTAAATTATTACTTGCACTATTTATTACTAGTTTTAGAAAATTTAAAGCTAGTCAATTCTATAACAAATGAGTGGTTATATTTATTCAAATTATTTACCTAATTTAGTCTAATCATCTCTTTAAAAACATAGGATTTACATAAACTATTTCATAAAAGGTTAAAAAATAGTTTCCCACATTTTCCAATATAAGGGTTTACAGTTGTATTCCACTCCTTACATACTCCCTCAATATATTGATGATAAATGGGCCCTTATGGAGTTAATATGGTAGTTAATAGAGGCTCATAAGTTTTTGGTCACTAAATGTAAATCTATTGGAGTCCACTTTCCCATGACCATTAATAGGTACACTTTCCACACTACATAAATTAAAATATATAAAAATAGATATGGCACATGCCACTCTTCATCCCTTTCATAATATGACATCCTTTGTTGTCAGTGGGATGATTAAGAGTATTTTTAGTTCCACATATAGGCATGTTCCTTATTATTATGATTTGTAGATGGACTACAATGATGAAAGAGAGACCAAGCTTCTCGACTACAATCACTTCATGTTAGAGCAAGTAATCAAATTCAACATAGTCTATCTTCCCAAAGACTTGGACTTTGAACTTGATGGTGAGGTGGTAAAAAATAACTACTTCTAGAAGGCATCAAAATGACACCTCTTCCCAAGGTGGATTAGAGCCAACCTAAATCGACATCTTTGGAAGATTAGATTTGAGTAATCATTAATAGCACCTTTACATGGCTTGTAAGCAAAGGGATAGATGTATAAGACACCATACTTCCTCCACCCTTGAGATCTATAGATATACCTCTAGTAAAGCCACTAAAATAAAAAAAGGGAAATATTAAGTAGAATATTCTAGTGCCATAGTAGATATTTTTATTATTGAAGAGATAGAAGTAGAAAAGCCTCCACCGTAGTCTTAAAATATGCCTATAAAGTTCAAGATCAAGAAGTCAAATAGTGGCAAAGGAACTCGTAGGATATCAATAATATTTAATAAGCCTTAAAAATGAATCATCTATTCACAAGGGCTGATAAAAAATACAATAGTAAAATTTTCAATTTTAGATCCCTCTTTGGTGATCCTTGAGGCTCCTTATTCAAAGGTGACAATTCCCACACTTTTACACAAAGTCATGTGAAATCTTTCCTCAAGTTGCATCAAAGGAGATAATTGATACCCTCCTAGAGAAAGAGGTTCATTTTCTAGAATTAGAGGAACTTTTTATTTAATATAGGAACTCACACCTATCATCATAAAATAAAAGCCATAAGCACAAAAAATAGTGGAACAAGAAGAAGCTCAACCACATCCTTAGGAAAAAATAGAAGTTGATCTTATCATGGGTAAATGTTTAGTGATTATACCTATGGAAGAGAAGGTTTAGGCTCAAGAAGAGTCTTCATAATTATAACAAGCTCTTAAGATAAAGTCATCTCAATGGTTAAATGAGGTTGTGAGGAGGAAGATGGAGATAGTCCCACCCTTAGAAATTGATTTTAGCACTCTCATTGCACTAACCCCTCATGCCCACGAGAAACCCAATATAATTTCTCATATCATCAAGGATGAATAAGGGGAAAAGTATTTTGAGGTTGTGGTTCCTATCTTAAATAAATCTAAGGATGAAATCATAGTATGGGATTACCAAATCTCATGGGTTTATTTCATAAAGTCTACTCATGAAGGGTTGAAAGAGAATGTGAAAATAACTATTGGGTCCTTGATCAATAAATAGGATCATGATGAAGTTACAAAGGAATAGTAGAAGGAGAGGGTAGATCAGCTCATGTTAGTGATCCATAAATTAGTCAACCTAGTTTAACCTTAACCCCAACATTACACACTAGATGCAAGGACTCTAAAAAGAACTAAGAAAATCAAGAACATGGGGAGACCCATTGAATTATATTCAGATAATGTCTTTGATCAAGGAAAAAATTCAATAGCCTTAGTTATTAAAGTATATACTTCAATTGATGAAGAAATCAAATATATTTTCAAGAATGAGGTTGTTTATAGAAAAGATCTTGACAAATTAAAATTTTGGTTGCCTAAATTTAAAACACTTACCAAAGCAAATGAGGGTATTTTAGTAAGCAAATGGACCATGACAAAATAATACCAAGGAGATCACATTGAATTATGTGGTTAAACAAAATATAGATTTAGAATAATAGAAGAATCCTTGCACAAGTTCAAGGAGTCATAATCCTTGGAAACTAATCCTACATGTGATATCCAAGAAATAATTGAAAATATTCAATTTTCATTCCTCTAATATGGAGGAAAGGTGATTCATGTTGAAGATGTACAAAAATAATTCAAGCAGTTGATTAGACAAGAAACTAATTCATTTTTTGCATTTAACTTCAAATTGATCCAAATGTTCATACATTATTAGAACTCTTTTGATAGACTATACAAATATTTGAAGTCATTTCAAATAATTTTTAAATAAATGATAAATATGAAATTAGAGTTTGAAATTCCATGTCAACACTCTTAACACTCAAATCATGGGAAGGTTGAGAGGATACAATGGAATTTTGAAGAATATGGGGAGAAGTTTTAACAATTAAGCCAAAAGCAAGTCTTCATAATTGATTATGAGGAAAAAGGAGAGTAGGTTATAGTGGAGACACCTTGATTTATAGCTCAGGGGTCCATTTTGGCATGACCTTTTTTTTAGGTCAAAGGCTATGTTTATGTTTAAATGTTTTTCCAGGTTTACATATAGTTTGAATAAGTCGATGTGAACCTTGAAAAGTGAAACTATTTTTATTTTTAGAATTAGTTTTATAAGTCTTAGGAGTTGTATTTCATATAAATAGAAGGCTTTCATGAATCTATAAGGGATATTAAATTTTTAAATTTTTTCAAGAAAATTTTGGAAGGAAAAATGAAAAATTAACTGTTTATTTTTCTAGAAATTAATAAAACTAAATTATTGCAAGACGTTATGTTTGTTATTAGTTGTGAATGAATGCTCTTATTTTTATTTATTCATGTTATTTATCTCTTTACTCTCTTATTTATGAAATGTCTTAAATGATAGTAATTTTATTTTGAGATATTGAATGTGATATTTAGGTGAAATTTGCCTTTGTTCACCTATTCATGTTCTTTATTTTTCCTCTCAGTTAACTTTTTATATTATTTTCGATCAACTCTTATTATAATATTTTATTTCTCTAGACATTCAAACCCACTAAATCATTTAGTATGTATATTTGTAAATATGATAGGTTTGTATTTTTTTGTGCTTTTGAATAAAGGTAGTTATGCCTACTAATAGAAGAGGGACTTGGTTATGTTATATTATTGACTATGGTGCATGTGTTGAAGGGTTTGACACTTTTTATAGCCAATAATTTTTGGTTCCCATAGTGGGGAACATTTTTTGATTTTCTTTATAACCCACAAATATTCACAAGATCAATTTGCTCTTTCATTTTGGCAGAAAGACATTTTACCATAGCTAGTAAAGTTAAGGAATATTTTATTATTTATTTAACCTATAATAAATAATCAATTTACATTTGAATATTGAAAATACAATGAGAATAAAAGTGTCTATGAGTTAATTATAAGTCTAAAATCTAAAAATCCACAACAAGGAGATACATTGGTGAGTCAATATCTTATTATTTTGAGAACTATTATACCTCAAAAAGTAATTTTTTGAAAAATGGTGGTGCCATGGGGAAATTACATTGGATAATAGATCTTGGATAGTTTTATGGGATATATAAAATTTTGTTTAAGAAATTACCTAATTTTTATGGTGGTGGGAAATAACACCTAGATAAACACATTACTCCATTTTTTTGCCACATGTGGGTTTTTAGGAGTTGAACATGAATATGTACTTGTAAGATTATTTGTAGAAACCTTTGTAGATGGATTTTTTAATTGGTTTTATCAACTTGATTCAAATTCCATTATCAAATATAACACTATGAATACTAATTTTGAGTGTTGTTTCAAACTAGTTGAGGATGTGCATGTATTGCTTTGTCAACTAACCCAAATGAAAAAATAGGCTCATGAATCCATGTGTGAATTTTTCATTAATTTTAATAGGACATTGAATAAAATTACTCAAGTTGAGAAGCCCACAAAAGAAAACTATAAATGTTTCTTTCTCAAAGCTCAATTACTAGAAGTTGGTTTTCTCTTGAGGAGAAATATATCACCTGATCTAGATTAAACACAAATGTTTTCAACTCAAGTTAAAGATGGTATGGTTATGGTTGGGAAGTTAATAAGGGATTATTAAAAATATAGGGTCCAAGATTCAAATAATGAGTCCCCTGAGAGGTTGATCTAGAAGATGGAAAATTATATTGTTGATTTAAATAAGTAGTTACCTCAAAGGTAGTTATCATCATCACAATAAGAGACCCATAGAAGAAATTATGTACCAATAATAATCAGCCAAGGTTATTGGCTCCTCAACCAAAGTTGTATATTGAGGATCTTAAGGTCCATGAAATTTTGGAAACATATGAGGTTTATGTTTATGATGAGGATGAACTTGAAATAGAAGACATAGGCATTTAGGAGTATAAAATTGAAGAACCTAGTGGTGACTCTAGTAATGTTTTCCTAGAATATGATGTCTATGAAGATGTATTTTGATATATAAACGGTCAGTCATATGTGGTGTTTACAAGATCTCAAAACCTAAATAAAGATACCAAAGAGAATCATAAGGTTGACAAGGTATTTAATCGTAAAATCTAGTTTACAAAATCTAGTGTTAAAGGGGTAGAGATAGACTAGGGCACAAGGATGGTAGATAATATATAAATCATGATAATTAATTGAAAAAATCATATAAAAATATACTAAATTTATTATGTTGAGAAATTCTAAAGATATAAAGTACAACTATGTCATATATTGTAATGATAATGAAAACAAGATACGTAGTTGGTTCTGATGCTAAATACAAATTTGGATCTAGAACAAGTAGAAAGTAGACTACATCTAGATTTTAGAACAATCACTTGATTCTAAAAATTGTACCTCTATATCCAAGGATACTTGCATCGATGTAGGCATCTAAATGGGATACAAGTGTCTAGGTAGATGGAAAATAGTTACAAGTCCAAAACATGAAAAAATAGAAGACAAGTAGGTTTATAACATTTTGGGAAAGATAGAATGTTTGAGTCATAATAATAACATTGTTTAGACTAAGAGATAAGTAATTAGGCACAAAGAGATAGTGTATATGAGTCTTTTGTTAGTGGGAAAGGTCTACAATTTGAATTTACATCCATGATATGTATTTTCCAAGTGTCTAAGATTGAGGTACTATATAATTTATAAATAGTGTCAACATTTGATACCCATTTAATATAGTAATGAAATTTATAGTTTAAAGGAAAATAAATGTGTACTTGGATGTGTATAACACACTTTATCTTTGCTTGAGTAAAATTGAGTCTTTGCCAATGGTTGACTTGCAACTAAAAGCATGTTATAGTATATAATTAGTACATATAATCTAAAATTTAAATCATTGAAGTGATTGAAATTAAAAGAGAGAAAGGTTTAGGAGTACTCCTGTGTATCAATGTAAGCTTCTTACTTTTTGGCAATTTAATGTGAAAATATTTATCATTATGAATCATTAGAGATGAGATTAGGAAAACTATAAAATATGGAAAGTGCATATATCTAAATAAATAGAGATAATTGGAGGACACATGCCCCCAACCTTGGAGAAAATGTGAGTTTCCACCCAACAATTGAGATTAGCTCAACCGTACAACCCAATCATATGTATAAACTAGTAAGAGTGAGTGAACCAATTTAACTCACACTATAAATTTAGTGAGTTGGATGATGTAATAAATTCCAACCTATAAAATTGGTAATATTGAGGTATTTAATCACCTTAACCATACCAAAAATTAAACCAACTACTATAGTAGATTGGCTCAATATAGTCTATAAAAGTCTAACATGGTGGGGATGAGTCCTTGAAAGTGTTTGAAATCTAAAAATAATTTAATTTTTCAATATTATGTACACACTTCATAGCATATGCACCTTAGATATGTCTCATTTTGAAACTATGTATAAAAATAGTACCAATCTATAGAATTCTACCATAAATATGTATCTAAATCATATAACTATGAATTTGGCTAATTTAAACTTGTGTAAGTGTGGAGAACATGTTTCCCAAACATGATTACTCTATAATATAGAACTAAAAATTAGTGTAAGTGTGGATAAAATGTTTCCAAAACATGCCCCCACTATAATTTAAATATAAGAACTGGGGTAAGTGTGGAGAACATGTATCTAAAACATGCCTCCACCACAATCTAAATCTAAGAACTGATGGAAGTGCCAATGTGGAGGACATGTTTCCAAAACATGCCCCCACTATAATTTGTATATGTTAAAAACTAAATAATTTTAGATAATATTTTTTTAAAACATGCTCCCATAGAATCTATAATTATGACAAATGTGGAGAACATGTCTTCATAACATGCCCCACTTATAATTTGAATCTAAGAACTGGTAGAGGTGCCAATGTGGAAGAATTATTTCCAAAACATGCCCCCATTGTAATTTGGATGTATAGGTGCTAAATGTGGAGAAAATGTGTTTTAGAACATGTCCCCACTACAATATAAATTTGAAAAGTGGTTTAAGTGTGAAGAACATGTTTCTAAAATAAGGCCCTACTGTAATCTAAATCTATGAATAAATGTGGAAATAAGGGCTCTATGGCACGTCCCCACTAAAATGCACCCCTCCCCCTTTTTGATGTAAGGGAAAGTACAACCTAGTAGTTACCTTACCTCAAAAGGATAAGATAACCATGAAAATTATGAATGTACCATGCAACATATAAAGGGAACATGTCTAGGTATATATCATTTAAGTACCAAGAATGTGATCACACCAAGTCCTAAGATACATGTTGTAGATCATGGAAATATCTAGATAGTAACATTACAAGATCAATAAGTAATCAAGTACACACACATGAGCACTTAAAAGTAAGTCAAAAGATAATGATATGAGGAGATTTCAAATAAGGGGTATGTTTAAATTCCACACAATCAAAGGGGCATAACTTAATTAAATGTCTATAAATCAAGAAATGAGATATTAAAATGTCAACATATAGTAAAAACATGACATATTCAAATGTAAAAGAGGAAAAACAAAGACATGGGGGCCACAAATAATAGAGCATATTCACATTCTCAAACAAGAAAGACAATAGCAAGGCAATACACTCAAGGAAGCGCATGAATAAAATTATAAGCAACTAGCATAAATATAACATACTAGTCCATGGATCATATGTTTTAGTAAAAAATGTTAATTACATAGCATATCAAGTACACTACAAAAGATATAAGCATGGATAAAGGAATGTGTAAGTACATAAGCTCAAACATGATAATGTAAGATAAACATAGAATGATATAACCTAGATGCATCATGATCAAATAAGTGGATGCTGCCAATTTCCACATGAAATGAGTAGAGTGAAGGCCCAACATTTGGAAGTACATAGATAATGTATTTGTATATGCTTGTATCACACTCAAAATATGCATGAAACATGTCTATATATAAATAAATGATATACCATATACCAACATGGAACCAATAACATATATGCCAAGGAGATAATAGGACATGTAAATGTTGAACATTATTTTGGATTTTTGAAGTTTTTTATTTTTATTTTTTTGGTATTTTTGGAATATGTGAAATTATATAAGTTACCCTATGATCTCATCCAATGGATGCTCATAGGTATATCCCCACCATGAACCTAGTGTAATCAACTAGTGGTATTTCCAAAGAGCATGTATAGGTGTAATATATGTCACTATAGTATTTGTAATTATTTGATTATGTATAATAAGACTATGTGGTTGTGAAAAAGAAATAGTAGGAGTAGGGGTTTGTGGAACCCATTTCTAAATGGTCTACAATTTATTTGGAATAATAGTACTAGGAACATGTGTAGGTGATTTAGATATTTAAATATGGTGTGTAGAAGATGAGGATTCTATGGAGCCCACTATGGATCTATGATGAAATGATCTCTTAAGTATTGGTTTCTTAGTAAAGGGGATTGCCTATTATTTACCCTTTTGTGGAAGATTAACCTTAGGAAGTTTGATAATTAACTACCTAGGTACAAGTTTCTCTTGCTCAAGAGAATATTCATATGGAATTCTATAAATTTTAATTCCATATTTAGTATGAATGTATTTAACATGCCCACACATTATAAAATGTACTACTCAAAGTGTATGTATCTAAGGTCATACCACTAACATATCAAAGACACCCATGGAAAGTATAACTTAGAAGGTAGTAACCACATGTGCAAGACTCACCTATGAAGGTGAGTCAATATCACCAAGAAAATATTGTGATGTCCCATAAAATGTTCTAATTAATATGATCAAAGGATTTAATTCATGGTTTCTATAACCCAGCTATTTAAGTAATGTCATGGTACATGTTGACAAGTTTGACTTCACAGGTCAAACTATCACCCCTACTACTCAAAAATCTGATTTTCAAGAAATGTGTAATTTTTTAGGAATTATAATTAAAATGTATCCATTTTTTAGTAGTTTCATCAAACTTCTCAAGTGGTTATAGTAGTTTTAGTGCCAAAAAACCATGTTTTTAGGCCATCTATATAGTTCCTCAGGGTAAAATTAAGCTTCAAGCATCTCCAGGACCTTATTTTTCCATGAAAATGTCAAAAAAATGATTTATAAGAGGTTTTAGGTCTTAAAATGAAGAAAACCAATTTATCTCTCATATCAACCTCCCTAACAACTCTAGAAGGGTAGTTTTCAAGTGCTTAGTATGAATAGAGGAGAGAGAGAGAGAGATGGGAGATGAAACTTAATCAATTATTAGGGGTCATATTAATATTGAAATTAGTCATATTGGTTTGAACATTGATGCTTATTATTTATTAAAAATTGCTAAAAATGACAATAGGTCATTATGGCCTATTCATCTGAGAGGGGTTTGTTCTTGCACCTGTTTCTCCACTTGAGAAATATATGTAAAGTAATGGTTTTGAGTGTGGTTTTTATAGGTAATGTATCTCATTTTAATGGTGGTTTTATCAGTTAACTCATATATATGAGGTGTTTTCATTTGGAAGAATAATGTCTTGGTATATAGGTTGTCTGAGTGAATTTTGTTGCAAAGCTCTATTTTTTTGTAATGGATGACACTCTCAGAGGTTTCTAATGTTTAATGTTTCATGGAATATCCCAAAATTTCATGTATTTCATGTTTTTTTTTTTGAGATGGTATTTGGTCTATGTTCTTTAAGTGTGCTTGTTCTTTGAGACATTTCCAACATTTGTACAATCTAATAGAGTTTTGGTTGTTAATTTTTTCTCAAATGATAGTGATACATCATGGTGTGAGATTATTAAATGATATTAAATCATTATTAGTAAATAAAAGTGAAGATAAGAGCTCAAATGCGCATTTTAAATAAAGATCACAAGTGTTTCCTCCATGTGCCAATTATACACACTATAGAGTGTTTTGAAGATGTTCATTGCTCATGAAAAGAATTGATACAAGTCTTCATGCATTTAAAAGTCCATTTAATTTTTAATTATCATCACCCAAGTGGTTTCTAATTGACTATATTTCGTAGACCATACATAGACCTTTTGCATTGGTGGACTATGTATGTAGTCAATACAAGATCAGTAGGTGAGTTTGAGGTAATGTGATTCATTTACATAAGCCTTTGTAGACCATTCAAAAATTCATAAAGAGGTGTAATAGTTTAAAAAGGTTAAGGAGTTTAAGAAATCAAAACTTCCCTCTATGTAGACCTAAATAGTCTATAGTGACCTACAGGCCCTAAGCCTATAGGTCCACATTTTAGACTAAGATTAACACCTAATCAACACTAGAGTAAGCTCAGATATAAGATTCAACCTCAATTCAAATTAGTGTAGGTGACTTAACTCATTGGAGATCACCTAAGTGACTATGTATAGTCAATAGATTGTTAAGGATATAACTAAGTTCAAAACCTTGAATATCCACCTATGGGTCTATACGAAAGGAGCTAATTCAAGTGGCTTAAAAATGTTAGAGGAATTATATAGACCCCATAATACAATGAATTCAACCATTAATAAATATTTTTAACCCTTCAAGCTTCAATCCTAGTGAGAAGAATAAATTAAAGAATTAGTATACAGTCAAAATTCCTACTACATACCTACAGGTGGCTAATTGGATAATTGGTTAAATTTAAAGCTAAAGAAAGGGTAGAGTTGTAGTGTGTGAATTAGCCCTAAGACTAATATAAGATTTAAAACTAAATAAAAGTCCATTGAGAGTTTTGTATCACGAATATGAAGCTTTAAATACACTAAACATAGTCACCTATATTGACATAGTGACCTACAGTAATACTAAAGGTAGTGAAATATGAATGATACTATGGACCTTAAGATTAAAATAGGTTCAAATGCATATGGATTATTTTTAGGTATACCTCAAATATGCCAATAATTCAATGTGAAAATAGGAGAAGTAAAGGACAGTCAGTGTTTTTGAAGGCAAAATGATCCGTGATCACCTACAATAGTTATTTCATACAAATCAATTAAATAGACTAAAGATGATATGAGGTGTATTACAAGTCCTATAATTAATTTAAGGAGTGAAACCTCAGTTAGACAAGTTTTAAAATGGTAATATGTTGGATAATTCCAAGAACCCATCAAGATATCCTAGTAATTTAAAAGTAGTTAAAGGAAAAAGAGACCTATAGGTCCTAGGCTTGTAGGTCATCATTACATACTTATGTCCTTTATCTTAAATATAATAAATAACAAGAATATGATGATCCTAACCAATATGTAGATGGAGAGAGGTTCCAACAAGTTTAAAAAGCATCTAAGCTACTTGTGTAGTTATTCATAGTCAAAGATAACCTATAGTACTCTATATGGATGGAACAAAAAAAAAGTGACTTGAAATGTCATAAGGATCATGTTTGAATAAACACAAAAAAATTTGGGATCCAAAAAAGTTAATTAGATAGTGAGGAAGTTAATTATGTAGTATTTGAGGCCCAAACATAAGAGAATGCAGTAAACACCCTCTAAAGACCCTACAGGCCACCTACAGTACTATGTACTTGATGAGCAATGACAAAAAGTGGTAAAGAGTATTGATAGAGGTTTTTAAGATAAATTTTAGCCTATTTTAGATGGAAACCAAGTTTAAGGAGTATTTAAAAGTTAGTTATGTGAAGGAGAGGGTTCAAACCTATAAAACATAGTCAAGAATGCTTTGAACACCATTTATAGGCTATAATGAGTAGACTGATCTAAACTTGATGTTAGGGGAAGAATAATGTTTGAGAGATGTTTTAATCCAATATAGGATTAAAAAAAATTGTAATAAAAATGTTCAAGGACCATGATATGTCAGTGATGACATGGGAGACATCATAAACCAAGAACATAGTCAAATGATCCTAGAAATTTATCTACATGCTAAGAGAGGATAGGCTAACCTTAAGTTTGAGATAAGGGTAGAGATGTTTGGGATACACTAAGGTATATCTTAGTCAGAAAATGAGGTCACAAGGTCACTATAAAACCAAAGGTAAACATGTCCAAAGGAGACAAAATAAAAATTGATCAAACTAGGTTTCAAAACCCTGCACATAGTCAGATCCTATCTAGTCTTGAAAGAAAGTTTAGTGTTTTAAAGCCTCTATAAGCATAGTTTCACTTTGAAATTTGGTAAAATGTAAGGTAATGAGTATAAAAATATTCCCATGGTCTCCTTAAGGCCGTGATAATATCATATATACCTGTTGATTTGTCTTACACCTTGCCCACTCCATTGGCAAAGGGCAGTCTTGAGACTAAAGTGCCCTTGTGGTCGAAAAGCATAAAACAAGAATGTAAAACATAATGAAGGGTATTATAGGTGTTAAATAGATATATAAAAGGTTTTAATATACTTTTAATTATCACAAATATTTAATTTTCAACTCAAATGCCCTTGAGGGCTAGAAAGAAAAAGACAAGCCTTAAACCCCAAGTGCTCTAACCAATACACCATGAGCATATAGAGGAGTGATGATCACTTATAAAGAATTTTTAATAATTTTGGATATTTTTTGAGAGGTTTATGAACCTCAACCAATATTGAGGTTAATTTTTATGACCCAAAACTCATATTTGACCTCTCTTGAGCCTCAAGAATGCTAAACAAGCCACACAAGGAGCAAATTTTTATACTCATACCATATCTCACACTTTAAATGGGGATATTATACATTTCGGATAGATTATTATGTAATTTAAATATATTTTCCAAGTATAATTAGGTTATTTGATGGTATATCATTTATGAACAATCGTTAAGACCCCAGATAGGTCTTAAACCCTTCTAAAACCTTGATTGTGACCAGTCAACGGAAATGGACTTAAAATTTGCCTATAATGCCACATATTGATCATAAAACCTATTTTATGTTGTTTATGACTCCAATGAGGTTATCCACATGAATTTTGATGCTGATATCAATTATACAGATTGCTCTAAATACCCTATTTTTCATGATTTCTAGTGTTTTTAAGGTGTTCTCAAAAGGATAACTTCTCAATCATGAGATGAGGTAATTTGGGAGTTTTAATAACTATGAAATCTCAAAAAAATTCATGGAATATTTTTTAGGTGGTCTAACTAGGCCCATTTTCCAAGGTAATCTCAAACAAGCTCAAAATAAGATTAGGTAGCAAGGCCATTTCATGGTTTGCATACTTCCATAGGATCTCATGACCCCAAATTTGACATCAAGGTTAGTGGTATCCTAGGAAAAGCTAATAAAATAATTTTATAAATTTTAACATGTGTGTGATCTCCTAGTACTAAAATTTATACTTTATAGGCCTAGGAGGGCTAATTAGGCCTAATTTAGGAGAGAGAATGAGCCAAAAAATACACTTACACTCAAAATATTATCACCAAATTTTGTGAGGATTTGTAAGGGGATAAAGGGTATATAAATATATTCTCAATTTTCCATAGTCATATCCATATTATTTCATATAAGGAGCTTTACATGTTTGGAGGGATACAAGGATTTGAGAAGAAATTCAAGGTTTTGGTGCAAAACCAAGTATTTTTGAGTGTTTGGTGTCTTAAAATGTATTTTTATAGGTATAATATGTTTTTTAAAAACCATCCATGAAAAAAATTTGAAATATTATGGAAAAACTCCACTTTTCCCTTCTATGACTTATTGAAGATGAGCTTTCCAAGGAGTCAAAACACATAATCATTTCCCAAGGATTCATATAAAATTTTTCAAGGATAATAAACATTATATATGCCAAAAATGAGGTAATAATAGGTCAAAGATCAGATTTAATGAGTTTTAAATGTTTGAAAATGTCCTAAGTCTCCAAAAAATCCTTCTCTCCTAACGCCTAATTGAATTAAAGGAGTCAAACTTACACTCAAGAGATTATAACAACCCATGGATTATTGAAGGACCTAATGAATGTCATATAAGAATGTTTCAATGAAGAGTAAAGGAGCACTTGAAGTCCTATTTTCAATGGGGAATACCAATTCTTCATCAAGGACATAAGGGCTAGTATATAGGGGGTCTAACAAGGATATAGGCACTCTCTAAGTGGTAAAGGCTTAATAATCATAATGAATATGTCTGAAAGACTCATAAAATCATAAAAATCTCTCTCCTATTCCCGCTTAAAGATATGTATGTTTGAAAAGGCCTAGAAAAATAATACATAGTAATTTGGAGAAGGACTAAATCAATGTTATATTTCCTAATTTTTTGGGTCTTATCTTTCTCTCACCTCTCTCTCATTTTATCTATATGTAATCCAATATTTGGCATTTGAAAAACATTTAAATTGATTTTTGGTAAATCTATTCTCAAAAAAAAATTTAACTTTCCTATTTTTGAATGAATAAGATTGAATTCATGCATCCTTAAAGTTTGTGTTTAGTGTATTTTCATGGTTAGTTGATGAATAATAGTGATATTACATGATTCCACTCATATTTTCCTTTCCTATTTACCTATTTTTAGGTTTTATCTCATCCCTATAGGCTACATAGTGTCCTTGAATACACTTGTATCTTTGGAAAGTATTTTTTTTAGTGTTTTTGAGATACCTATTGACTAGTTGCCTTAGATCATGCATCAAGCCTAAGCCTCTATGTGAGACATTGATGTTTTTAAGTTTTAATTTGAGAAGTGTAATTAGGATGATGTTCTTATTCAACCTTCTTAGTTCATACTACATAATTGGAGGTCACATTTTGGTGTATCACACCAATTAGATAAGTTTTCTTTTCAATTTATCTTATTTTCTTTTCCCTTTTAAGTTGGTAGTGTAGAGTAGGGATCCTAACTAGTACATCAAGGGGATTTATCCATTAAAATATAGATATTAAATCAATCTATTAGGACACCTATTAGTAACCCAATTTTTACCCTACTAAAGTAGATTGTTTAGATCTCTTTCAAACCTAGACTAACATTAGATTGGTCTGCAGGTTATGGGATACCTGTAACATATACAAAACCTATAGATTATGAGGATATATCCTTTGATGTATCGTATTTTAATAATTTTAATAAATATATCTAATTTTTGGGGGGGAGATTTATAAATATAACTAAAAGGGAAAACCTATACTAGTGATGTTGATGCACCTATTCTTGAATGATCCACTCAATCTTAGACTCTTAAAACACTAATGAACTAGAAATAGATTTAAAAATTATATATAAATATCATAAGAATTAATATTACATATTAAGGTCCTAATGAGTGACTATAAATTGGAGGTAAAGGGAGAGAGGTCTACTTTGAGACACTTCCCACCAAGTTACATTTCAAATTTGATCACCAACCTTTGACACTTCATATAACCTACATAAGACAAATCATTAACATATAGGTGTGGAAAATACACATCAAAGGAAGATTAATACCACTTATAAACATCTAAAAAATCATATACACACTATAATCCAATCATAAATAAGTTGCAATGGTCCATTTATTAATCCAAGAGGTTACAAAATTCAATCTTGGCAGAGTTTCCTCATGCCCAAGAGAGGGATCTCATAACAAGGCCCAAATGCTTGAATATATAAAAAATGGGGAGAGAAGTAGGATAATATATAGAGGAGAGGATAAAATGTCATAAATCACTATCATTAACTCATACATCATTTCAATTTTAACTAGTTACAAATAATCTTCAAGAAAACTCTCCATGCTTGGTACTTGGAAACACTTAAAATTGAACACATTGTGTTTATTTTAACCTTATTTGCACTAAATACCTAATCCTCTCTAATCATCCTTAATTTTCCCTAATCACTATTCACTATTCACTAATTTATTATCCCTAAATTAATCTAAAGTTAATTAACTAATCTCTCTAATTAAAAGTTCCATGAATTTTGGAAATTCATAATTTTCATAAATTTAAAAAATCAAAATTATCCTCACATGCCCAAAGGATGCACCTATTCCCCACCAGTTTAATTTAATAATCCACCTTTTATTCCCATTTTCTACCATTATCTAATTTAATAATCCACCTTTATTCTTATTATCTTCCATGATCTAATTTAATAATCGACATTTATTCTCATTATCTTTCATGATATTATTTTCTCCAATTTAATAATCCTCCTCACATCCACTTACTAATTTTATATTATATATTTCTCCCAAATGAATTTTATATTCATTTTTGAGTCCCACATATTCTCCACTCTAATTTTTAATTCAAAATTCACATTATGAATTAAAATTTACATTTTATTGTCATCCCTTGATCTTCATCTCAAGATGGATGGTTTACATCCATTTACAAATTATATAAATTAGAGGTTATTCCTCTAATTTAAATAATCTTATTCATCCCAAAGTTATTTTTATATTATATCTCCAAGATTCTTCATTACATGTTTATCATGATGAGATTATAAGAGATTGCATACCATGATGATGCCCATTTCGTCCTTGTGTTGTAAGAGTGAGCAACCACAATCCAAAGAGAACAAATAAAATCCATATCACAATGAAGGAAGCTTAATTTTATTACTGAGGTATAATTTCATTTTATTTATTCCATTTGTAGCTCTATCATAGGTTGAATTAGTTTAGAATAAGATTTCATTTGATTTCTTAGCTTATTTTCCTTTACAGATTTCCTTGATACATTTGGGCATGCCCAATGGTATTTTATCTCATCTTTTCTGTCTCATATTTACATTTAGAATTGGTTTTCAATTGATTTTTTTGTTGTTTTATCTTATTTTTGTGATTTTTTCTAACTGTGTTGTAGGTTTCCTTGACTAAAAAAGAACTCTCTAAAAAATTATTTGCAAAATGCTTGTCAAATAAAATCCACAAAAGGGATAAAAAAATCAATTTATTTTCTTTTGCCACTAAAACTTTCAATTTAGATTTTCAAGTTTTTAGTAATTAGATCACATTTGGTTTGGAGATAATTATTTCTTTTTAAATATTTTATTTGTAATTGTAAAATTGTGTATGCTCTTCTTTTGGCATCACATTAGTGATGATACTTAGGAATAAAAAGTAATTCCATATTTTTTTGTGTTACCCAAGTTGTGTTTGCATTTATTCTTTTTTTGTTTATAGTTAATTATTTCTTTTTAAGTATTATGTTTTTAATTGTGGAATCATGTATTCTCTTTCCTTGGAATCACATTGGTGATGATACTCAAAAATCAAAAATAATTTCATATTTTTTTGTGTTACTCAATTGGTGTTTGAATATGATATTTCCTTAGCATCACATTGGTGATGATACTTTAAAATAAAAAACAAACACTTACTTTTTCTTTCTTTTTATAAGGGCTCTATTGATCATGGATTTCACCACCACATAGTAGGTAAAACCTTGTGTACCAAGAGAGTATATAAATAAAGATCCAACTACTTCAATTTCCTAACTAATTGTGTGTTTAAAACATACCATGACGTGAGGATATTTCATGCTCTAATACCCAGGGTTTCAACAATTGCCTTGAAATATGATATTGTCGATTATCAACATACAAAAAACCCTATGATTGTATTGGGCACTTTGAGACAAGACCCAATAGTGTGCATCTAATTTATCTATTTATTCCATGGTTTGGACCTCAATTTACCGTAAGGTATCTCATAGGAATCCCCTTAGATAATCTTATTTAAACTTTAAGCCTAGGAAATTCTCTTTTTCCATTTAACTTTGGTGTATCAGTTAGTGGTTAACACTAAGAAGTTACCTTCCACACACACTTAAAGATAGATTAGTGGGCCATGGAAATTATAATATCCTCCATGGTTATTTCCTTAAAATATTATTCTATAGTTGAGATCACAAATAATGAAGTGACATCAGAAAGCCCAACTATTGTTCACAACCCTTATCTTAGTTTTTCACATTTTATGTGTAATTGCTTGACTATTCAAAATAGGAAATTTTTTGTTTGTTTCCTTGTTCTATACCATGTTATTCATAAACCTTGAGTGAAAAATAAGTTATTTTTAGTCATTAAAAAATTCTACCAATAACCTTACACTCAAACTCAAAATTATTTAGTTGTCAATCAAGTTTTTAGGTGACTTGGTTTTTTTTATAGTCTAGTGTCAAGTCCTTTTTTATAATAATTTTTTAATTCAAATACTTTGTTGTAATAAATACCACCTATCATTAGACAAATGGATTTTTGAAGATATCTTTGGTCAATCTGGTCACAAATCCAAATCCAAATAATCCTAGTCTTGACTTCGTGTTCAATCCAATCAACTTTGATTCAAATGCATTTTTGAATCAACATCAAATCAATCATACAATAAATCCACATCCAAGTTTTAATGTGAATTCAACCTCATCCATTAATAAATCATATTCCAACATCTACCAATTGAATCCAAACTTAAATAGTTATTCAAGTTTACCAAATAATCATCCAATAAATCTAAATTTGAGTTTGAATGTGTATTCAACCTCACCCATAAATCAATCAAATCCAAATTTGAATAAATATTCAAGATTACTCATCTACCAATCAAATCCAAATTTTAATTATTATTCATGTTTACCCATCAATAAATAATAAACACATATCAATCGATCAAATTAAAGCATTAATAACTATTCCAATTTCCAAACCAACCAATTCAATCCAAACCATTATCAATCCATTTCCAGATTCAATGCTTATTCATATTCACCCATAGAATAATGCCATAATTTTAATTTAGGGAAAGAACCAAATCATATTTTAGGTTATAATAATCAAAATTATCTGAATTATACTCCCAATTTCAACACAAATCTAACTAACCCATTCTTCCAAAATCATTCTACTTCCTCAACACAATTCATTACTCATGGATCCTAAATTTTTTAATAACATCATCCTATCAGTAGTAATATTTTTTTCCAAAATCAATCAAAAATCCAATCCACTAGTTACAATTCCAATATCCCTCAATACACTAGCCAAGAGTTAGTTGATGTAGAATACATCAGAATGAACCTATATTTATTTATATTCAAAAATCCAACTTCATGGGTATGTCAAGATGTATCTCCTAAACCAAATCAAGCCATCTCATTTCCAAATCAAAATCATAATATTTCATCTATTATCCACCACGTAACCATTTTTGATCAAATACCCATTTTTGATAAACATCCCATCTTGGCTCAAACATCATCTAGTCCACCTATCATCAAATTATCATATGCCTTTAATCTAATGCCAAAGACTCCATGTTTAAGTAAATATCTTCATCCCAAATCCAATATTTCTAAGAGATCAATAAAAATAAAATTTGGTAAAAATAACTTCAATAGGCCATCGTTATGGCCACATCCAAGCTAAGATCAAATTTATAATCAAAATCAGATGTACAATTTCTTTTGGGATTAAAATAAAATGCAACATCCACACTGGTCCTCTAGCAATAGTTTTATCAGTAAACAAGTTTGAAAATGATAGTGTTGATTTTATAGATAAGGAAGAAGCCTCATTCAAAATCAATACAAATCCTATTAGTAACATCAAAATAGTATGTTACATCTCCATAAACACTATTCTTCCATTTCCTATTAACATTGCACTACCTGCACATGTCAACTAGAATCCATAGAAATGGACCCCATTGGACTTATCCCATGGAAACATATCAATTATAACATCTCTAAAAATCTGTGAAAGTATCCCATTTGAAGAAATGCTACTTAACCAAACATTACTTGAAGATCCAAAAATCAATCACAATACAATAATTGATGAACAAATTGGCTCCTTATTTCTTGATGATAAGGACATCAAAAACAATAAAACATCAAGTCAATTAGGAGATAAATGGAAAAGAATGATCTCCCAATTACAATCCAAGAAATAATCTTAACTCCCATGTTGCATACTTATTATGCTAATCTGGTATAATGACATTATAATGATTTGGATCATGATTTTGAGATTAATTTTGAGGCACATCATAGTAAGTTTGAAAATTATAGATTTTCCAAGGAATTAAGGATTCTCAATACATATTTATCCTATTTTGAATTTTTTAGTTTTTGGTGGTTAGTCAATAGTGGTTGGGTAAGAGATATTGGTTTTTGTATATATGGAGAGCTCATTAGTCCATGGTTCTTTAACTCTTTAACAATATCACTTATGGCCCTTATAGAGAAAGGAATCTAGAGTATGCAATGATTTAAAGAACTATTATAGTGTTTCTAGAGTTTAACTTTACTATTAGACATATTAATGTGGGTCTTTTTGATAATTGTGTTTTTCCAAGAAAATCCAAAATTACCATAGAACTCTACCAAAGAAATTTATATCTGGATTTATTTATCCAACAAGGATTTCTTGATAGGCATTGATACTCAGGATGGTTTATTAATACCTTTTATTGGGATAAAAAACCTCATCCTTTTCAAGTATTATTCAAAGTAAATGATAGAACTGAAAGTGAGATTGAAGAGGAAATCTAGTTAGAACAACAAATATAATCTAGAATTGGTAATGGGATAAAAACCATATATATATATATATATATATATATATATATATATATATATATATATATATAATGGATCTCATGACCCTCTATTGGATTTATATGCTAATAAAGCCAAAAAAATTATAAAATATAAAATAAACAATATAATAATGTGTTGTCTACAAGTATCTTGACATTTGGGGGCAGCCCATTTATAGTTGCATTTCACATTGCCCTCATTGCATTATAGTTTCCATCATTTAAACTTTGTCTTTCATATCATATTTCATGGTTGGTGATTATTTAGTTGTTAGTTCACATAACACAAACTCTCAAAATGAAGCTTATCATATCATTTCACCCTATTATCCCATGGAAAACATTTTCAAAATTAGCATTACATTGGTTCTTTCCTTTGTTCTTATGAGTAGAGTACATCTATTTTACTGACATATTCTTGTAAGACTTAGACAATACTAGCCTATAGCTTAGTCTAGAATCTTGTCCATGACATAGTTTCCTCTTATAGTTCCCTTTACATGGAAAAAAATAGCTTGTTATAAAAAAATGGTAACTTTACTAATCTCTTTTGGTCTTAGGTGATGAGCACTTACATATTATTAGTTTCATGGGGACAAAGCTTGGGGGTAAATTCCTTCCAAATAAAATGATAACATTATCTAAATATTATGAAACATCAAATTCAAATTCTACATCTCTCACACTTTGCTGATATTCAGTGTTGAGGCCTCACATCTCACTAGTTTCATGGGATTAACATTGGGGAGAGATTCCTTTACTCATCTATGTATAGTCTTTAGCGATGATCCCATGTGTCTTCATAGTCACATGAGACTAAATATAGGGGCTCAAAAAAACAATTATTGTATATTAAATCAAAAGGTGTTAAGAGAAAAAGTTTTTTTCAAAAAGCTTATCTATAGGTCTATGCTAAAAAGGTTAACTTTATCCTATTTACAAATTCTATCAGGGCTAGTTCTCTCTAGACATAGCTAATAAAGTTAGTATTTTGTGAGTTTATTAAAAATTACATTTCCCCCCTTTTCTCATAAGGATTAGATCACTTTACTTTTACATGCAAAATTTTTGATTTTTGGTTTTCATATTCACCTTTTCATACCTATCCTATTACCCTTTTCATTCCTTTGATAAAAATTGAATGTCATATGTTGTGTAAGAAAATAACTCAGTCATCACCTATAAAACAAATGTTGGCACTACCATAAAGTTTCATTTATATCCATCATGTTGCATATATTTGATACATTATTGTTCTCACAATATAGTCATTTTCCATAACATTCTCATAACAACATAGAGATACATGGTATATACTTAATGTCTAGTCCTCTC
This sequence comes from Torreya grandis, assembly GCA_037957365.1. Taxonomy (NCBI): domain Eukaryota; kingdom Viridiplantae; phylum Streptophyta; class Pinopsida; order Cupressales; family Taxaceae; genus Torreya; species Torreya grandis. The sequence goes on along the minus strand of JARHVA010000371.1, from coordinate 464,034 downwards.
CTGTCAAGTTTGTATAAAATGTCTCTTATAATATCCATATTTGTAGAGTTCATGTGATTCAAACATCTCAAATTAAAAATACAAAGAAAAAATCAACAAAGTAAAAAATAAAAATAAAGCTTCTCACTTTGTATTGCTTAAAGTGCGGTCACTAGTTTATATTTCTTATCCATGTTTGCTTCCTCATGTAATACAATCTCTTTATTTAGTACATGAAATATTGTCAAGTTAACTACTTAAAATACATCCATTTATTCCTTCAATGTCTTTGTATGTTTTACATGTGTACTCCTTTTGTACTTTATCCCTCTCCAGCTACTCCCTTCACCTCACGGCCATTTTTTAACCTTTTTCCCATTATCAAACCATTTGTATAACCTCCTCTTAAGTTTGATTGATCAAAGTTACCTTTTTATTGATATACAAAACCTCATTCTTATTCTCTATGTTCATGCCATCTATAGGTTAATCTTGTCTCCCCTTCCAATGTTGGTGCACCCATTTTCATAGCGTGTCATTTTTTCCCCCTAAATGAAATAGACATTATGATTGTATACATCACTGTAAAAGTTCTCAATCATTTATTATCCCTATCTTACCTTAGATTATATGGACACTGTGACTATATACATCACTATACAAGTGCCCACTAGTCTATTATCCCTCTCTTACCTTAGATGAGGTGAATGTCATGACTATACCTATCACTATATGAATGCCCAATCATCTATTATTTATCTATCCTTATATTATGTGGACATTGTGATTATCTCATAACTAACTAGGTGAACACTCATATTTTCTCCTTCTTTCTCCATCAGAATCTCATCCCTTTGTGAGTATTATTATTGTTTACACTCTTTCCATTTTATGGGTACATTTCCATCTGACTCTCTTATATCTATTTTTCTTATCATTCCCTCCTTCCTTTTTCTTCTCCCCCTTTTTGTGATAACTACATGTGGCCTAAATTCTATCTCTATTATCATGGGCATTCACACCATTTTCAATAGTAAGAATGTTTAAACTATGTAGGCAAAACTCAAGGGCATTGTAAAAATATGATGGTCACATGGAAGACATTTTGGTGTATCAATTCCTTTAAAGTATGTTTAATTTATACATTCTCTAACTCTTTTATCCATAATTAAGTATTAGTTTAAGTGATAAGCATTACATGATACATTTAGGGAGCTATCCCTTAAATCTAGAGGATCATTTCCAATATAAGTAAACCCACATAATTATAAATGTTCCCTTGTTTCCCAAATCTATAAGAAGCATGAACAACTTCTTCTAGGGTGAAATATTTGGTGATAATGGTTTTGGCACACCTAGTGAGACCACATTGTCTTCAAGACAACTTGTCAAGGTGAATGTTGGTCTTGATAAACACCAAATACAAATTGGTGTGTTATTCAATATTTGGTGACTCTTTTAAGGTAAATTTGGTTTTAAACCATCATTTTGTTAAAAACTTTCCCACATAATTCATGGTCCTCACTAGGTCATTCTCTACTAGAACATTTAATCCTATTAACCCACCCATTTAGCTTGAAATCTCTCTTGCAATTCAGTATCCATATCCTAATCTACCCTTTGAAGAATGTGTAGATTTTGTTAAGGAGGAAGAGGTTGAAGAGGCTGAAGAAGTTGAAGATATTGAAAAATAAGACATGGCTAGAACTCATGCTTTACCTACCTTCAATACTAATAATATAATTTAACTTCATGCATATGATGACATTCCTCATAATACCACAAAAGGTTTACCCACATTCAATGGTGAGAGTCATATCATACCTAGTGAGCACATTAGAGATGTTTCTAACTTTTGTAGTTTTCACAATATTGTTTTAGAGAACATTTCCATTAGACTCCTTGCCATATCACTTAAAGAGAAGGCTCTTGATTGGTATAAGACTTTATAAGGTGGTCCATCACAACATGGGATGAGTTTAAATTATTTTCTAATTCTATATTTGGAAATGAAGGTGACCATGCTTCTCTCATACATTAGCTCAACATGATAAAAAGGGGACCTAAAGAAACAATGCATGACTTTAACAAAAGATTTAAAAAGACTTGGCATATATTTCCTCCTCCCATGATACCACCTACTATTTTTATGTTCCCTACTTACTTTAAATCCATTGGGACTAAAATTATTATCATGCTTCAATTTATGGGATATTCTACCCTCCCTAAGGAATATGGAATGACTATCAAAGATGAAAAAAATCTCATCCAAGCTAGAATATTGCCACCTAAGGTGTCTATGCCTCCTTTGTCTCATAATTCTTCTATTAATCTATATTTATCCCAAGTTCTAAATTATAATACCAAAACTAAGGTTACTCTTAGGCAAAAAAAAATAATGTTGATTATAAAGCAAAGTTCGTAACCTTAAAGGCTCAAAATAGATAAGCTAATATGTAATAAGGTGCCCATAAAAATGTTTACCCTATCAGAAATATTATGGTAAATAATATGGAAGAGGAAGAGTCCAATGGAAGCCTAATCATAATAGGCCTACTAATGCATACAATCCTAACTCCACCACTAATGCAAGTGAGATGGAACTAGCTCATAGTAATTTGGTATAGGTAAAATATTGGTAGCAAGACCAATTCATGGATGCCAATAAGAATGGAGAACAAGATATAGTGGATCAAGGGGTAATTACTCCCCTCTTATCAAATGAGGATGAGGTGATGATGCAAGTTAATGAGGATTGGAAAACTCAAGGAGAAATCTTCACTAATTTTATGGTTAAAGACACTTTTATGCTAAATCAAGGAGCCTCTATAAAAAAAATACAAGGGTCAAGAGGAAGGATCTAGGAGGTGGTAGTAACAGTCCCTTAATCTCATCCAATCCTCCTAGAAGGCAACAAGACATAGTTACAAGTGTGATAATTCCAAAGACTTCTACATCTCCACCAAATCAAAATATGGTAAGGTCTACTCCTATTCCTCCATTTCAAAGTAATCCTTTGGCTATAAGAGCCCAAGAGAAAGTAGGTATGGATTCTTCAAATATTATATATTCTTTAAAGAACACTAAAACATATATTTATCTTGGGATGTTCTTTATATGCCTGGTCAAAAGGAACTCCTACAAAAGTAGTTATTTGTTATCCTTACTAGTGTATCACCCTCAAATAAAAGTCATGGCCATGTTACTCTTAAAAAATTTCTTATTACCATTGTTAAACCATCCACTAGGGATATGAAACCTCCACCATTTTACCTTACACTAATTATAGGTGATAAGTTGCTATATAATTGCATAGTCGATAGTGGAGCTTTACTTCTATCATGCCCAAAGTTGTAGCTCATAAGTTGGGCCTAAAATATGAGCCACATAGAAAATGGGTCATTCAATTGGATGGTGCACCTACCAAGATAGTATGACTGATAATAAACATGAAGGTTTTATTGTTTGATTGTCTTAACTTTTTTATCCTTAAGAATATAGTTGTTGTTGACCTCCCAACTCACTTTATAATCTACCTATCAAGAGACTTTACATACAAGATTGGTGGCCATATCTTAACTAATTGGTAATTCTTATCCTTTAGGATAAGGTATGGGACCAAAGTGACCATTATAACTCAACCTATTATAAGGTTTCACATTGAACCTTACATTAAAACTAGTTCTAACTTGAATTTCATTGTTTATGAGAAGGAGCAATATAATGTGGATGATGGTGCTTTTAAAATTGAGGGAATTTATGATCTAATTTTGGATGAGTATGGTGAAGATGCATATAGGCATGATCCTTATGCATAATTTTATCAAACTAATCTTGGGACTTACATTATGCATGAGGATCCATTTGAAGGAGCTGAGGTAAGTGTCAATCATTCTCATGCTGATAAGTGCAACTATGTGATTCATGAGTATGATGATCATAGGTTGATGAATATAATTAAGCACCATAGTAGGAATAATGATGTTTTAATTTATTCTATTGATGAATATGCTCTAGATGATGACACTTATGAAGAAGAGGAATATGAATTAGGGCTAAGATTTGAGGCCATATGTCAAGAGTTTGACAAGAAAGGTAATATTCCTTCTTCTCCCAAGAAATGTATGTTTGATGTGTTTATTAATGAAACTAATTAGTAAGATCTTAGGTGTTCTATCAAGTGTGAAATTAAAGTTCATGTTGATAAGGAATATCGACATCAATATTTTATTCAAAAGCCTATAGTTCTAGAGGGGCCTAATGAGGTCAAGGAAGAAGTTATTGTACCGAAAGGATAGTTAGGATATCCATCTAGTATTGAGCCATTTTCAAAGGGTTTGGATAATAAATAATAATAACTTTATAATTCCAATCATAAAGTATATCATATGCATAAATATAGAAAGGTTGAGGCAACTGTCATCTTTCATATTCTATTGTATAAGGAATGCATATAAGATATGGAAATGATCAAGAGGTTTACATCTCCAACTGAGGCTCTTAGAGAGAAATAAATATCATTTATGAGGGTCCTAGATAGTTCTCTTGTATAACTAATAATATTAAAAGTTAAAAGGCTTCTAGATCACCTACATATACAAGTGATTAGTGATGAGCATACTCCTCATGCTAGGCTACCTTCATGGAATGATATAGATGCTAGGGGACCAATTTTTACCCTAGTTGAGGTATGATCAAATGTTTCACATCAAGTTGAGGTTTTATAAATATTATATTAGGTGTGTGTTTCCTTTCTTTTTGTGTTGTGTTCTAATAAGTGCTTTCAAAGCATAAGAGTGTTTTTACTTAGTTCCTTGTTTTGTGTTTTGTTCCTATTATTTTATGTGTTTCTTTTGAGTTTATCTCATTTTGTGTGCCTTTTCCCTATTTTTTATGTGTTTACAAAGGAAAATTTTATGTCAAACCTGGTGTACATATGACTCCATAACCCAATGGATAAGATGAGGAAACTAGTCATGGCATAACAAGCATACCACCCTTAAGAAATCACCAAGAATGTTGACCATTTTTACCACAAGCCAAAATGGGTAAACCCCCTATAAATAGAATTTGTATAGGGGATTTTCATAATTTCATGGTGTATGTTATATCTCATTTTATGTCATTTCATATTCCATCCTAGTTTTGGTCATGGTCTAGCTTAGTCCTTATGTATTTTGGTATCTTAGGGGTTATTTTAGAGTCATAAATGTAAGTGGAAAGTATTTAAGGTTATCAATGTAGTTAGAGCATGGAACAGGTTTGATTATGCCTCAAAGAATTCATCTAAGCTTTCAAAGATCAAGTAGTAGCTCAAGAATAATCTTGTGAAGCTAGACCATCATCATGATGTCATATGGAGATTAGAATGGAACAACTTACTTGTGTAATTTTTAAACATGATTAGAAAGCCTCATGTGACCAATAGACCATATGAAATCAATTTTATACATACTAATATCATGCTCTACAAGTTTTATATCTCTATTTGTCTTCTATCTTGAGATCTAATCCTTTAAAGTTTAGCTTGCCAAGTCTAAGGGGCTGGGATGTCATACACATCACATAGGAATGACTGAACTAGTTCATTATGAAATTTTTATCTTCACTTAGGAATCCCCTATGAGCCAAATTATTAAATCACCAAGTAGTTATTCATGATAGGAACATGATTTAAAATTTTCAAGTTTGCATGAGTTTTTTAGTATAAGTTTTAAGCTTCTAAAGATGGACCTACAACATAAGATGTTCATGCTAACATCAAGTTTAAGATCAAGAAAAACAAATCCTTTTGACCTTAAATTTTATGGCCATGTGAATTTCATTTAATCAGAGCATGGACATCAATTTTAAGCTCATTAAATATCCATTGGCTTTTAAATAGTGGGTCTCAATAGATATAATGGTCTTCATTACTTCATATATCTTAATCCAATGATGTGAGATGAGTCAAAAAATAAAATAAATCAAAATATTAACATGTGGCATAAGTACATAAGGATAACAAACTAATAATGTATCCTAAAATCAAACATGAGGCTTCCACATGTTGTAAGCATGGATAGAGTTGATAAGTTAAGGGTAAGATCAATGACTCATGGTCATTCATACCAAGCAAGATAAATTGTGTGAGATGGGTCAATATGTCAATATATTAAGTTAGGTATTGATGACCAATGAAATTAAAATTTGAAAATCTAAGGGTCTTCATGGAGATCAAACGCATGACCAAGGTCGAACCAAGGTAAGCTTTTCAAAGGGCACATGCCACCATTAGATCTCAATCAAATGCCATGAAGTAGTCACAATGATGCATTTCAGTGATCAATAACATATAGGAATTCCATTTAAGATCAATACATAAATCTTGTTCATAGATTTATTACATAGAGGGTCCATTTTTTAAATGTTGCAACATTATCTAGTGACTGTGTTTGCCATTCTTAAAATAAGGGTCTATAAATCTATAAATTCTTAGTTCTAGTAGTTACATAATAGATATATGTGAACTTAATAGGAACCAAGAATTGAGTAGAGTGTCATAATATAATGACTAAAGGAAAAACAATAGTTTGAGATTGGTTTTCCATGTATAGTAGACCTATGAGCATGAGGGCATATTCTAGCATGATCCAATTGGAAAAAAAAACTAACATTAAAAAGGATGCCACAAATACATACATGTAGACCCCAATGGTTTCATCCCCAAGAAAAACTATATGAAAATGACCCCTTCTCTCCACTATGTGCACCATGACAAACCTATTTAGAGTAGTTAGCACCAAGATATTTCTAATAGATGGATCTGATTATTCTAACTAGATTGATGTTGGAGCTTAGCTTGAAACATCTTGATCCCATTGTTAAAATTGTGTGTAGCATGAGTGAAGGAATAATGAACTATTACAATTACTTGAGGTGACTTTTTACAATTTTATGTAGCATGAGTGAAGGAATAATGAACTATTATAATTACTTGAGGTGACTTGAATCAATCAATAAGTTCCAAAGAAGCATACTAGTTGAGGTAGTTTTAACTACATTTCAAATGAATTTTAACTCATTTGATTTCCCTTGGTACGTCTCTTTTCATGCTTCTCTCTCCCAAATTCTACAAGTAGCTACTATTTTGGCCTTTATAAAGATACCACACCATATATGGTAAATCCCTACTACATTGATGTCATATTTTCCTTCAAATATTAATGCAAGTCTATTTTAGAGTTTTGAATAATTATCTAAGTATGTAAGTGATGTATGGTGATAATTCTCTATCCTTCCTTCCCTTATCCTTTCATGTTTAAGAAAGATTTCCTAATCTAACAGTTCATATAGAGCATAGTATAGTGTGTAAATCTTTTTCAATTGTAAAATTGTCCTTGGAGTGAATAATATACCCTCTAGTTCATTTTCCTTGTGTTTCTAATCACATCTCACATCTATATTGAAATACTCATGTTAGAAACCATTAAGACTTAGAGACTAGTTTGTATGCCTTGTTTCATCATGGTATAAATATGATGGTCACATGAAAAACATTTTGTTGCATCACCTCCTTGAGATTAGGTTTAATTTATGAATTCTCTAACTCTTTTCCCCAAAAGTAAGTAGTAGTTTAAGTGATAAGCATTATAAGATACATTTAGGGATCTAACCCTTAAATCTAAAGGATCATTTCTAGTATAGGTACACCCACATATCTAAAAATGTTCCCATGTTTCCAAAATCTAGAACAAACTTGAAAAACTTCTTCTAGGGTGAAATATTTGGTGATAATAGTTTTGGCATGACTTGGTGGGACCACATTGTCTTCAAGACAACTTGTCAAGGTGAATGTTGACCTTGACAAACACCAACTAAAAATTGATGTGTTACTCAAAATTTGGAAACTAATTTAAGGTAAATTTTTTTAGATACAATTATTTTGTTATAAAATTTCATCCATAATTCATCATCCTCTATTAGAACATATAATCCTATTACCCTGAAATCCCTCTTGTAATTTAGTATGCACAGCCTAATCTTCCCTTTGAAGAACAAGTAGATTTTGTTAGGGAGGAAGAGGTTTAAGACGATAAATAAGTTGAAGATATTGAATAAGGCATGGGTATACCTCATTATTTCCCTACATTCAATATGGATAATCCAATTCAACTTCATGCATATTATGCCTTTCCTCCTAATGCCACAAAAGGTGTGCCCACATTCAATGGTGAGAGTCATATCACACTTAGTGAGCATATTAGAGATGTTTCTAAATTTTTTATTTTCCACAATATTGTTCAAGAGAACATTTCAATTATATCCTTGCCATGTCCTTTAAAGGGAAGGTTATTTATTAGTATAGGACTCTATAAGGTGGATGCATCCCAACATGGGATAGCTTTGGAGTATTGTCGACTTCCAGATTTGGAAATGAAAGTGACCACACTTATCTCATACATCATCTCAACATGATAAAAAAAGGACCCAAATAAATAATTCATGACTTCAAAAAAATGTTTTAGAATACTTGACATAGATTGCCTCCTCCCATTTGACCACCTAATAGTTTTGTGTTCCCTACTTACTTGAAAGACATTAGGACTAAATCTATTGTCATGCTTTAATCTATGGGAGATTTCACCCTCATTGAGGAATATGAAATGGATATCAATGCTAAAAATAATCTCATCTAAGATGGAAGATTTCAACCTAAGGTGTCTATGCCTCCTTTATCTCATACTTATGCTAGTACTATATATGTATCCCAAGTTCCTAATGCCAATACCAAAACTAAGGTTAGTTTTAGGAAAGAAAAAATTAATGTTAAAAAAGGGACCCAAATAAATAATGCATGACTTCAAAAAAATGTATTAGAATACTTGACATAGATTGCCTCCTCCCATTCGACCACGTAATAGTTTTGTGTTCCCTACTTACTTGAAAGACATTAAGACTAAATCTATTGTCATGCTTTAATCTATGGGAGATTTCACCCTCATTGAGGAATATAAAATGGATATCAAAGCTAAAAATAATCTCATCTAAGATGGAATATTTCAACCTAAGGTGTCTATTCCTCCTTTGTCTCATACTTATGCTAGTACTATATATGTATCCCAAGTTCTTAATGCCAATACCAAAAATAAGGTTGGTTTTAGGCAAGAAAAAAATAATGTTAATTAGAAAGCAAAGTTCCTAGCCTTAGAGGCTCAAAATAGACAAGATAATATTCAATAAGGTACCCACTACAATCCTTACCCCTATCAATAATAGTATGGTTAACAATATGGAAGAGGAAGAGGCCAATGGGAGCCTAATCCCAATAGGCCTACTAATGTATATAATCCTAACTCTACCACCAATGCAAGGGGAATGGTAATAGTTCATAGAAATTTAGATTATGGAAAATATTGATAGAAATACCAACTCATTGATGCATATCAAAATTCAAAACAAGATCTAGTGGCTCAAGGGGTATTTACTCCCCTCTTATCAAATGAGGATGAGGTGACGATTCAAGTTAATGAGGATTAAAAAATTCAAGGAGAAATTTTCACCAATTTTCTGGTTGATGATAATTTTATGCTAAATCAAGGATCCTCTATCACATAAAATACAAGGGCCAAGAGGAAGGATCTATGAGGTGGGAGTAGCATTCCCACAGGCTCATCTAATCCTCCTAAAAGGCAATAAGGCATAACTACAAGTGTGATAATTCCAAAGGCTTTGACAGATCTACAAAATTAAAATATGGTAAGGTCTACTCCTATTCCTCCAATTTCAAGTAATACTCTACCTACAAGAGCATAAGATAGAGTAGGTATGTATTATTTAAACATTGTATATTCTTTAAATAACACTAAAACATCCATTTCTCTTTGAGATGTTCTTCATATGACTGGTCAAAAGGAACTCCTAGTTATTTTCTATCCATGATAGTGTCTCACCCTTAAATCAAATTCAAGTCCATGTTACTCTTTAAAATGTTCCTATTATCAATCTAAATTTACACCTTATTTGAAGATGTGCAAAAGTAGGAAACCTTCTTTCCAATTGAATCAATGGGATCTTCTCAGAGGGTGGGTGCCTCTGTGTTGAGAAGAACCTCCAGAGAGGGATGGTTCCCTTAATATTTATCTATTAAATCTAATTGATTTTTATTCTTAGATGAAAATGGGTACAAAAAATTAAATGGGAAATTAGAAGGGAAAAATTATTTTAAAGGGGTGATGCACCTGAATGTTATGATATTCACTGGGCACTATTAATCAAAATGAAAATGGATTTATATATTACCCTTGGATAAGTATTTTAGATGAAGGTATATAACTCTTCAAATGACCTAAAATGGAAGAGAGGTGAAATGAGATGGGAAGTAATAGGTGGGAAATAGGTCTACCCAAAGGGGATGTAATCCCACTTAGTACTAGTACACAATCTAATACACACTATATAGAATCCACATCCAAAACCCCAAAAAAATATATAACTTAGAATCAATTTCCTCTATCCAACTTCTGAGAATCTATTATATAATATCAATATCCTCCTAAAAATGACTTATAAAAGGTCATTTTATAGAAAATTATAAAAAAGGCCAAGAGATTGGCGTTGAAATAATATGAGAAGAACAAGTGGATGTGAACTCAAGTCAATTTTGAGTTTAAATTAATTACAACCTTCTTTAAATATTTATGTTCTTTATATTTTACAATAAACCTTCCTTTTTGGTGTTGAAAAAAGAAAAGGGAGGAGATAAGGGTTAGTCTTGGTTGACTCAACTTAAGACTAACTCCTTTTTACAATAATTTATTCATTAAATCCTTAATTCCAAAAAAATTGCATGATGAGCTCCAAATCTTGGAATTGAAAAGAATGGTGGGCCTAAGTTTGATAGAAATAAATACCATTTCCAAAAAATATTACACCATATTTCCAAGGATAGCTCCACTTGAGTTTCTTGCAAGTTGAGTTGTAACAATAAAAGATTCCCCTTTGCATGGAAATCAATAAATAACCTGTGACAAGTTAACCTTAACTAACTCCACTTGCATGATTATCCTTCTTGAAGTGGGACTCATTTTTATTTTTTTTACTTTTCAAAATTAATACAATAGTTTTCAAGAATCTTTTAATTTTCTTGTTGTTGAAAGAATTCCATCTTCGGCATTAAAAAATTTATTTGAATGAAATAGAATTTTAAAATTATTAAAATATATGGATATTAATAATAATATCAAATATGTCATGTGAGAGATAATTTGGGCTATTTGGAATATCAAATGACCTTTTTATAATTTGAATTTTTAAACTTAGGATAAAATCACCCTTTTGAACATATTTAAAGCTCCTTGAGATAATTTAATGACCTTTGAAACAATTTTTTATGTTTTGGACATCTTTGACCATATATGACCATTTTGACCAGCATTAAAGGATAATTGACCATTTTGGGAAGTTTTATATGGTAGGTTAGTAATTTGGCCTTGACAAGCAAAAATTACTAACTTTTTGGTGACTTCTAGGGTTGACTACCCTGCTAGTCAAAAGAATTTAGAATCTATGGAAAAACCTAGAAAAAATGTAATGGGAAACCATAGACAGAGATATAATTAACACAAACAAGGCTAAAACATGTGTACAAACACTTGGAGGAAAGGACAAAACAACTTGGAAAGGGAAAATAAGGCTAAAACATGTTCAAGATGCACTTAGAGGAAAACAACAACTAAAACCAAAACTAATATGCAAATTTGACTTGTCACTTTCCTCTCCCTCCTAAATCAAAAAGGATGTTCCTTAGGTCTCTTCCATGATGAGAAACCTCATGATGCCATACAAATGGTTTGTTGAATTTGAAACTTGGTGAATAATTCTTTTTGCTTACTATTGTGAGTGGAGAAGCTCTAAATGTATCAGCATCAAAGAAGTTCCCAATGTACACATACTCACTATGATAGTCAAGACATATCCATTTCTGGTCTTCATTATTGAAAGGCTTATTTGGCTTATGTTCTTCTATGCATGGCTCTTGGTTGTTCTCTAACTACTCTATCTCATCAAGGCACTTGATAAACTGATAATTAGCTTCATCATGACTTTTTTAAGGAACAATGGCTGATATGATGTTGGAGTTTATATAATAGTCTTCTAAATCATCCCAAAAATAATCACTTTCTTTCTCAAACATAGGATTTTCTAGATTCCCAACAACAGGTTCTTGAAACTCATTCAACTCATAATCCATGGCTTAATCACAATCTTCCTCAAGACAAAAAGGAAGTTCATCAAAGAAAGTGAGAGGGAGCTCATAATAATTACATTATTCATCATCTAATGTTGACATGTTAAACTTGTCTATCTCATACTAAAAGACATGGTACAATTACTTCCAAGTATCTTCATGAGTAGGTTCACCTTTAAGGATTTCAACAACTACAAGTTCTTCAAGAATTATCTCTTCCTTTTCTTCATGATGAGTAACAAACTCATTAATCTTCACAAGGTTTTGAGTTGGCTCATGATGAGGAGTTATCCAACTTTGGATTTTGATGTTAGATTGATAATTTTTAGGTATAATTTGCATAAGCATAGGAGGGGCTGATTGAGGATGCACATACTAATTTTTAGGAGGTATAGGCTACTCTTGGAGTAAGGAGGGCTTTCAATTTGGAATATTGGAATGAATGGGCTCACTAGAGGATTATTATAGCCTCCTTTGATATTGTACTACCATTTTCAATAGATTTGGAACACAAGAGTGTTGGATTTGCATGGGAAGAAGCTAATTGGAGATGGGAGAGGGTACACAAGGTTGGTTGCATTGAGTAGCTTGATTATTCCAATCCACTAGTCTTTCCTCCATACGTTTGATGTCTTAGGATTGCTTGGCCAAAAGTTATTCTATGCATCTTATTTGTTGTTATTTGTGAACAAAGGATTGATATTGAAGCTCCTTTTGATGCCTATTAAACTCATCTAACCTATCACACTCTTCCATTTGCTTCTCAAATTCCAAAATTATCTCCCTAACACTCTTAGATTGACTAGGAGAAAAACAATTAGGAGAACTACTTGAGGTGATTTAATGAAAAAAATTATCTTTATGAAACTAATAGAGGGGCTCATTATAATAATATTGATCAAATGAATACTGATACATACCAAAACTTTTTGATTTCTTTTTGTTTGTGCACTTGGATTGCTTAACTAGCTTTTCATGATGATAGATATCTTCTGCTACAAAAACTTCTTTAAATTCAAACTTCTTCGGATATGCAAAGGATTTATTTATGGTCCCACCAAGTCTGCCAAAAATTATTGTCTATTTGGAGTTTCACCTTATTTTAAAAATGTGCAAAAACAACAAACCTTCACTCTAATTGAAACAATGGGATCTTCTCAAAGGGTGGGTGCCTCGATGTTGAAAAGAACCTCTAGAGAGGGTTGGTTCCCTCAAGATTTATCTATTAAATATGATTTATTTTTATTCTCAAATGAAAAGGGGTAGGGGAAATTAAAGGGTAAATTAGAAGGGAAAACTTATTTTAATAGGGTGATGCACCTGAATGTTTTGATATTCACTGGGCACTATTAATCAAAATGAAAATGGAGTTATATATTACCCTTGCATAAATATTTCAGATGAAAGGCTCTACCTCTTCAAATGACCTACAAGGGAAGAGAGGTGAAATGAGATGGGAAGTAATAGGTGGGGAAGGGACCTACCCAAAGGGGATGTAATCCCACTTAGTATTGGTACACAATCAAATACACATTATATAGAATCCACATCCAAAACTCCAAAAAATATATAACTTAGAATCAATTTCCTCTGTCCAGCTTCTAGGAATCTATTATTGAATATCAATATCCTCCTACAAATGAATTATAAAAGGTAATTTTATATAAAATTATACAAAAGTCCAAGATATTGGTGTGGAAATAATATGATAATATCAAGTGGATGTGAACTCAAGTCAATTTTGAGTTTAAATTAATTACAACCTTCTTGAAATATTTCCTTTCTTTATCTTTTTTAAGAAACCTTCCTTTTTGGTGTTGAAAAAATAAATGGGAGAAGATAAGGGTTAGTCTTGGTTTACTCAACTTAATACTAACTCCTTTTTACAATAATTTATTCATTAAATCCTTAATTCCACAAAAATTGCATGATGAGCTCAAAATTTTGGCGTTGAAAAGAATAGTGGGCCCAAGTTTGATAGAGATAAATACCATTTCCAAAAATATTACACCATATTTCCCAGGAGAACTCCACTTGATTTTATTGAAATTTGAGTTGTAAAAATAAAATATTTCCCTTTACATGGAAATCAATAAATAATCTTTAACAAGTCAACCTTAACTAACTCCACTTGCATGCTTCTCCTTCTTGAAGTTGGACTCATTTTGATTTTTTTTCCTTTTCAAAATTAATACGATATTTTTCAAGAATATTTTAATTTTATTGTTTTTGAAAGAATTCCACTTTTGGCATTGAAAAATTTCTTTGGATGAAATAATATTTTAAAATTATTAAAATATATGGATATTAATAATAATATCAAATATGTCATGTGGGAGCTAATTTGGGGCTATTTGGCATATCAAATGACCTTTTTATAATTTGAGTTTTTAGAATTAGGATAAACTCACCCTTTTGAACATATTTAAATCTCCTTGATATAATTTAATGACCTTTGAAATGATTTTTTATGTTTTTAACATTTTTGACCACATATGACCATTTTGACCAGCTTTAAAGGCTAATTGACTATTTTGGGAAAGTTTCATATGGTAGGGTAGTAATTTGGCCTTAATAGGAAAAAATTACTAACAATTTATAGTACCATTTTTGAACCATCCACTAGCACTGAGAAACCTTCACCATTTTACCTCATCCTCATTATAGGTGACAAGTTGGTACATAATTACATAGTTGATAGTGAAACTTCTACTTTTGTCATGCCCAAAGTTGCAACTGAAAATTTGGGTCTAAAATATGAACCACATAGAAAATGGGTCATTAAATTATATGGTACACCTACCAAGATAGTAGGAACAATAAAAAAATTGAAGGTTTTCTTGTATAATTGTCCTACCTTTCCTATCCTTTAAAATGTAGTTGTTGTTGCCTCCCAACTCACTTTGTAATTTACCTATCAAGAGACTTTATAGAAAATATTGGTGTTTATGTCTTAGATAATTGGTCCTTCTTATCCTTTAGGACAATGTATGGTACCAAAGTTACCATTATAACTCAACCTCTTTCAATGTTTCACATTGAACCTTACATTGAAACCAGTTCTAACTTGAATTTTGTTGTTTATGAGAATGATGAATTTGATGTGGATGATGGTGATTTTAAACTTGAGGGAATTTCTGATCTATTTTTGGATGAGCATGGTGTAGATGAATATAGGCATGATCCTTATGATTCATTTGTGAAATTTAATCTTGGGACTTACAACATGCATGAGGAGCCATTTGAAGGAGATGATTTAAGTGTCAAACATTCTCATACTGCTTTATGTAAATATGTGATTCATGAGTATGAAGATCATAGGTTGATGAATATAATTGAGAACCATAATGGGAATAATTTTGTTTTCAATCCTACTATTGATGAATATTAGCTAGATGATGGCACTCATGAAGAAGAGGAGGATGACTTATGGGTAAGATTTGAGGCCATATGTCAAGAGTTTGATAGTATTGGTAATATTCCTTCTTCTCCAAATAAATGCATGTCTGATGTGTTTGTTGATGAAACTAATTAGTAGGCTCTCAGGTTTTCTATAAGGTATGAAAGTAAAGGGCATGTTGTTAAGGAATATGGAAATCAATCTGCTATTCAAAAGCCTACATTTCTATAGGGACCTAGTGAGGTCAAGATAAAAGTTGTGCGTAAAGGAAAATTAGGAGTTTCATTTAGTATTGAGCCATGATCATATGGTTTGGATCATAAATAATAAATTGATACTCCCAAGCATCAATTATATCATGTTAATGAATATATAAATTTGGAGCAACTATTATCTTTCCTATTCTATAGTATAAGGAGTGTATATTATATATGGCAATGATCAAGAGGATTGTATCTCCAATTGAGGCTCTTGGAGAGCAAGAAATATCATTCATGAGGGTCCTAAATAGTTTAATTTCAAACCTAAGAATATAAAAAAGTGATATGATTCTTTATAACCTACATATACAAGTGAAAGGTGATGAGCATGATCCTCATGCTAGGTTACCTTTATGGAGTGATAAAAATGTCAGGCAAACCATTTTTGACCCTAGATGAGGTATGATCAGATGTTTCACATCAAGATGAGGTTTTGTAAATATTAGATTAGATGTGTGTTTCCTTTATTATTTTTTTGTGTTCTAATAAGTGATTTTTAAGCACAAGTGTGTTTTTTATTAATTCCTTGCTTTGTGTTTTGTTCATGTTATTTTATGTGTTTTTTTTAGTGTCTCATTTTGTATGCCTTTCCCTTGTGTTTTGTGTGACTTTACCTTATTTTTTTTGTGTTTTCAAAGTAAATTTGTATGTAAAACCTACTATACATGTGACTCCATATCCCAATGGATAGGATTAGGCAATTGGTCATGGCATATCAAGCATACCACCCTTGGGAAATCACTAAGAATGTTGATTATTTTTATCATAGGATAAAATGGGTCAACCCCCTCTAACTAAAAATATTTTATGGGGGATTTTTATAATTTCATGGTGTATGTTTTATCTCATTTTATGTCATTTCATATGCCATCCTAGTTTTGGTCATGGTCTAGCTTAATCCTTGTGTTTTTTGGTGTCTTAGGGGTCATTTTAGAGTCATTTATGCAAGTGGTAAGTCTTCATGGTGATTAATATAGTTAGATAATGGAACAAGTTTGATTATGACTTAATTAATTCATCTAAGCTTTCAATGATCAATAAATATCTCTAAAACAAGATTATGAAGCTAGACCATCATCACGACATCAGATGGAGACCAGAATGGAGCAGCTTGTTTATGCAATTTTTAAACATGCTAAAAAAGGCTCACATGACTAAAAACCATGCATGATAAATATTATAAATACCAATATCATGCTTTGCAAGTTTAATATCTTAATGATTCTTCCATCTCAAGATATAATACTTCAAAGTTTAGCTTGCCAAGTTTAAGAAGCCAAGCCATCATGCACATCACATAGGAATAAACGAATGAACTTATTTTTGCAATTTTTATCTTCACTCTAGAAGCTCCCATGATAAAAATTATTATAGTACCAAGTATTTATTCATGCTATAAACATGATCTAAAAGTTTCAAGTCCGTGTTAGCTTTCTAGCTCAATTTATAATCTTATAAAGAAGGACCTATAATATAAGATGTTCATGCTAACATAAATTTTAAGCTCAAGTAAAAAAAATCAATTTGAGATTAAATTTCATGGTCATGTGAATGTCAATGATGATCATGAAAACATCAATGATGATCATGTGAATGTCATTTAATGGGAACATGGACATCAATTTTAATCTCATAAAATAGCTATTAGTTTTGAAATAGTGGGTCCCAGTAGATCTAATGGTCTACATTGCATCATACATATTGATCCAACATTGTGAGATGAGTCAAATAGTCAAGGAGATCAAGATATTGACATGTGGTGTAAGTTCATGAGGCTAAGAGACTAATAGTTGATCCTAAAATCAAATACAAGGCTACCACATGGTGTAAGCTTAGACAAAGTTGTCAAGTCAAGGTCAAGATAAATGAATCATGGTCATTCATACTAAGTAGGATCAATGGTGTGATATGGGTCAATATATCAATAGGTTGAGTCAAGTATTGCTGACTAATGAAATTAAAGGTTGAAAAGCTAAGGGATTTTATGGAGATAAAAAACATGACCAAGGTCAAACTAGGGAAAGCTTTTCAAAGGGTGCATGCTTCCATTAGAGCTTGATCAAATGCCATGAAGTGGACATAATGATGTAGTCAAGTGATCAAGAACATATAAGGACACCATTGAATATTAATAGAGACCTCTAGTTCATATATTTATTACATACAGGGTCCATATTTTAAAGGTTGCAACATTATCTAGTGACTATGTTTGCCATTATTAAAAGAAGAGTCCATGCATCTATAAATTATTAATTCTAGTAGTGACATAATGGTTCTATGTGGACTTAATAAGAACTAGACATTGAGCATAGTGTCATAATAAAATGATTATAGGAAAATCAATAGTTTGAGATTGGTTTTTAATTTATAGTGGACCCATGATCATGGGGGTAATTTTTATCATGATCTAGTTGGAACAAGAACTAATATTTTCAAAATATTCCATGAAGAAATACATGTATACCCCAATGGTTTCATCTCTAGGACCAACTACATAAAAGGGACCCCTTCTCTCCACTGTGCATGCCATGACAAACCTATTTGGAGTAATCAACACTAGGACAAATTTATAACAAATGGATCTAGTTTTTTTAACTACATTTATGCCAAAACTTAGCTCAAAACTAATTGATCCCATCATTTTAATCATATAGAGAATTAGTGAAATAATAATGAGTTGTTACAACTGCTTGAGATGACCTAGATCAATTAGGAAGTTTCAAAGAATCATACTAGTAAAGGTAGTTGTAACTACATTTCAAATGAATTTGAAATCATTTGATTCCCCTTGGGACTTATATTTTTCCACTTCTCTCTCTTAAATGCTATAAGTAGCTGCCATATTGGCCTTTGTAAAGAGACCACACCTTATATGGTAAAGCCCTACTAGAACGATGTCATATTTTGCCTTCAAACATTAATGCAAGTTTATTTCTAAGTTTTGAATAATTATCTAAGTCTGAAAGTGATGTATGGTGATGATAAGTGATAATTATCTATCCTTCTTTCCCTTATCCTTTCATGTTTAAGAAATTATTTCTAGTCTAATAATTCATATAGAGCATAGTCTAATGTGTTAATTATTTTCAAGTGTAAAATTATTCTTGGATTATGAAATATTCCCTCTAGTTTATTTTCCTTGTGTTTCCACTCACATCTGACCTCTATATTTAAATACTCATGTTAATAACCATTAATACTTAGAGACTAGTTTGTATGCCTTGTTTCATCATTGTAGAAATATGATGGTCACATGGAAGACATTTTGGTACATCACATCCCTTAGATTATTTTAAATTTATGAATTCTCTAACTCTTTTCCCCATAATTAAGTATTAGTTTAAGTGATAATAATTACATGATACACTCAAGGAGCTAGCCCTTAAATCTAGAGGCTTATTTCCAATATAGGTACAACCACACACCTAAAAATGTTCCCATGTTGTCCAAATCTAGAAGAAGCCTAAAAAAATTCTTCTAGGGTGTAATATTTTGTGATAAAAGGTATCATGGTTAGGACCATCCATAATTTTACTTCATGTTTCAAGTGTTTATCAGGTGATTCATGGGTGTTTAGGTGCAATAATCTTCACTTTTCTCAAAATTGGTTTATAGTAGGGTTTAGGGAGGGTTTTGGAGGTCTACCTTCTTAAAGATGGTTCATAAATTAAAAAAATACAAACCAAAACTTATTTACATTTATCTTTCGTCCATATACCCCTTAAATTTTCTTGATAATCTTGGGTTCCCATGAAAAATGTGTGTAAATATACGTGCATAGGAAGTTAACCATGACCTCTCTTAATGCATTCTAGACCTGCTCATAGTCTTAGAAATGATTAATAAACTTTAGAACCTTAATAAAAATAAATAATCCATGGATTTAAATTATTATATGGTTCCTAACTCCTTCTAAGATCATTTTCCCTAAGTCTCCTTGTGGTGAAAGATATAAGCATTAAAATAGGCATCTTGAATGACTATCTAGGGACTGAGTGGTTTGAGTTAGTTATTAAGACCCAAATGACCTTCCTATTACTTTTACATACTATTAAAAACTTTTATAATAACTAAAACATTCCCTTTAATTTTCTCATAAGGTCATCTTTTCTTATGAGAGTTTGTAAGTGTCTTCATGGTGGTGTGAGCCTTCTCAACCTAAAATAGGATTTTAGGCCTAGTTGATCTCAACTAAGTATTGAGGCTTGAGTGGCTTGTATATTATTTTAAAGGATAAAAATAATCATAAAATACATTTTTATAGTTTTTATCACCATTATTTTCATCTTAAAATTCTCAAACTTCAACTTTATTCTTCTTGTGCAAGTGGTTACCTATAGGTTAGCATTGTCAATCTATGTGTAAGTAAGAGGTTTGGAAGTCCTTTCCCCTTCAAGGAAAGATTTTATGGAGTTAAATTTTTATATATGTGATTTTTTAATGATTAATTTCCTTATTCTAAGTCTCTAACCACTCAATGTCTTATACACTCATCTCTCTACCCTAGGGTTTCAAGCAGGCATAGCTTGTATAGACCTTGGACTTGAGTTTAGATCTTTATATTTTAAATTATAGGTTATAATAACTTTTAAAACACCTTATATTACATATAAAACCCATTTATTAGGTATCTTACTTAAAAAATCACCCAAGTATGTTTAAACCCCTAATTGGTATGAACAAGCTAGTTATAGGTATGTCCTCTTTACTAACCATCAAGGGAATTTTGTCTTAAAAAATAAGTATTACCTACATAAATTAATATTTTAAGACATTAAGAATAAAATTTATTTTATTCACAACATCAACATTAATCTTAAACTTTTTGTCTTGCCCTCACAACTCCCAAATGACTCTCTTTGTCTCATCCATGATTGCTTAACTAACTATATGAGATATTTGATAAAATAATGACCATTTTCACCACTAATATGACCTTTATGATAGAATAGGAAGATAAAGATAGTCATTAAGGCTATTTTAAATAATTTTTATATCCCAAATCTATCTTTAGAGGCCTCAAAACCTTAAATTCTCTTAAAAGTATATATATAGCATTAACTATGTGTAGGTATAACTTTGTGAGGTTATTGAATATGTTTTCATGCTCTAGGACCATTCAAGTTTTTAGTATACTCTACATAGTCCTTTTAATATTATTTAAATCATATTAAGGTTCAACCATCACTGAAATTCCCTTGCCAATAACTCAACATGTCTACTTGTTCATATGTATAGGTTAGTACTAGTACATGTAGGTTGTGTAAGAAATGGTGAATATTGTGCTTGGTTCATAACCCATTATAATAATTTCACTAATTTTAATTTATTATGAACCTTAATTATTTACAAATACCAAAACCATGTTTTCTATACACCATAAGTCCACCTCCTATCCTTGGTCAAGACTAAGTTTTGCCTTTGTTAGCTACACAATGCCACCAAGTTGGATGTAGTGCATATTTGATTATCTCATTATGTCTAAAACACTAGCATCACATCCTTTAGCTTTTTTCAATCTTGAATGGCTTAAAATTTTTATCTATACAAACTCTATCTCCTCATTTTGAATAAACCTTAGTTAGCCTGACTGTATCTTTGCATGATTATAGATGGTGGTTCACTATGTATTATATGGACTAAGATAGAGTACAAGCATGTTCTAGGGAGAGTGAGTTTTGAAGAGAATTCATGGTGTCCATTGGAAATTTTAATTTAAATTCATTCACCATACAAATCTTTTCTAGCTCTCACTTGTCTTGATCTCCAAGAAACTCCTTAACCATGCCTTAAAAATCCTTATAACACTCAAATATAAGTGAAGATGGGGTGCTAAATATAACTCAATATTCATGAATGACTATAGATCATGTATTTTTATTTCACCATATATACCTTTTGTATCTTTATCACATCATTGAAGTCATGTTTACTATCCTTCTCTAAAACCAAAAACATAAAACCTTCTTGTAAATTGGAGGCCTGACTATGTTTTAGTGTGATAGTAGGTGGACTAAGATAGATTTAGACCTTGAGAAGGTGAATTATAGATCTTATTAACCTATCATATATTAATTTCAACTTAGGGATATGGTTTAAACAAGGGCCTTTATGATATATCCATATATTATAGTCTCTTCTATACACCACTTTCATGAAGCACATTCTTAACTGAATTTCCCTTGGTTGTAGGTGATCATTCATCTTTGTTTTAGCAACATATAGAGTTGAATAATCATATATTTATAACCATAATGGTTTAAAACATTCCTAACTCCTCTTTTATAGTGGATCCATGAGTTGGAGGTGAATGAATAGTGATATGACTAATGGAACATGGAAAACATTAAATGGAGATGGATTGAACAGCTTTTACAATGGTGAATGATAGTGACAAAGTTATGAAAATGGTATGAAACATAAGGGGAGTGGAAATAATTATGAATCCAATTTCAATACCATATTTAAGGGTCTTAGGTAATAATAATCATATAAATTAACAATATATAATAGTTTGAAGGCTCTAAAAGGAGGTATACATAGTGAAAAAGAAACCTAGGATTTTGCTAATAACCTTAACATATGCCAAAATACCTTAACATATGCTAAACTAAGATTATGAAGGTGTTTGAAGAATAATTGGTGATATCTAGGCTATGAATCTTGATGGAAATTTGATAAACATAAATATAGGACATATGGACAAGAATTAGATTTCTTATATAGTCACCAACTATGTTTTGACATCTTAAAACCATAATGAATCATACCTCTCTAGAATACTTGTATATTACAAATTTGGAATTCAATTGTCTTATATATATATATATATATATATATATATATATATATATATATATATATATATATATATACACTTCACACATGTGATATGAGGTTATAAAATGATATGGGAAGGTGTATTAGACTCCTAAAAAACTCCACAAACTTCCATTCTTATTTCATCATGCTCAGGAGAGGAGAAAATATAGAAAACTAGTTGCTTACCTGAATGAAGAAGCCATTATGAGTGCCTTAAATTGTAAAGGATTATTCATAAAGGATAGAGACAAAATAAATACGAATTACCAAATATGGAATCTCTTTTAGACCCCTTCCTTTACCCAAAATTCTAGATCTTGATATTCTCTCTCATGATTATACCATTTGCAAACTTAAAAGTCTCTCTTAAGATGTAAAGAAACTAGGTGGTGTAAAATAACTAGTTTTGAACCTATCTTGAACATTATTTCCATGAATATTATTTTAAACCCCTATCATGACTCCATATTCAAACTCTTGAACTCTATTGTATGGAAAATTTTGTACAAATCCATACTTCCTGCATGAAACACATGAAATTAGCCTTTCTCTTGCATTTCCTTCACACTTTAAGTTTGGAATTGAAAATTTAGGGTAACATGGGGAATATTATGAGTAATTTTTCATATTAAACAAATAATAAATCTTTTTAGATCAAAAAAGAGACAAATTTCACATGTGGGAGCTCTTAGAGGCCAAACTATGCTTTAGGCTTGCATGAGGAGATACTTCCAAATTATAAGACATTTGACTTAAAGTAATGACATGTATATGAATGTGTTTAGAGATATTATGAATTATTTAATGTATTTTTAACTCTAAATTTATCATTTAAAGACTAAAAACCTCTCTTTTTATTCAATATATGTAGCTTCAAAAGGAGAATTTGCCATTGAATGTCATAGAGAGTATGTTATAGCCTTATAAAAGGTTTCAAATATAATTCTATGTATTTTGATCACACTTCAAAGATTATATCCATCTTCATACCTTGCATATACTGAGTATACTATATAATCTCATCATGAGTCATAAATTGCCCTCTTCAACATCTTTATTTAGGCACTTTTACATCACAAGATCACTTGAATTCTTTGTCCAAGAAACTCCAAAAATGATCCATAGTATACGAACACTCATCAAAATTTAAAAATAAAACATGACCATGACAATACATTGAAACCCAATCCCTTAACCTAACAGTCAATTAACACTATGATGATCAAACACATCACATAAAGACTAAAGACATCTAGGATATATGGGGATCATAAAAAAATTTAGTGATGCCTATAAGAGTGTTGAATGAATTTGAGTAAATAAGAGACACAATGACTCAATATAGCATCATGTAAAGTCTTATGTGGGTGCCATGAAAGGTTTTAGTTTTAGTGGTTGGAATTTGGCCTTGGCAAGCTAGATTACCAACTTTTTTGGTGAATCACAGGTGTTGACCAGACTCCTGGTCAAGATAAACTTCTAAATTTTTATGATAATGATAGTTTGAAACATAACAACATGATTTTGATGACTACCTTGGACTACCAATCAGATTTTTACCTTGTGACACCTCCTATGATTTTATAAAACTACAAGACTCAATATAAATAACAAAGAAACACACCTAAACTAAGAAACAAACACACTTAACCTAATAAAAAAAACAAGGTCAAAAACTATTGCTTGTGCTAACCACTTATTTAAACAAGAAAACTAACTAAAAAAAATAGCCTAAAGTCAAAATCTTTACTCCAAGGTCAAATGGAAATTTTTTGGGTCATTATGGCACCATGAGATATTATTTATAGATCTTGATATCTCGTTCTTGTACCTAGGAGCATTAACACATTCATGGCCTCCTAGGGAAGTAGTAGTACCTTCTAGCTCCACTATCAAGTGCATAGACTATACATGTGATCCCAAAACCTAGTCATACTCCTCTCATATCCATCTACCTTGCATAAACAATGATAATTTTGCCTTAATCATGGGATACCAAAAGTCTAACATGTCTTAGTTGATGCTTTCACTCTCAACAAACATTTCTTCATTCTTTTCATCTTGTGCTTGCTCTTCTTATGGACATAAATTGATAGGGTCAATAGTTGATTAGTCTTCAACATGTTCCGTAAGAAGTGTGAGTCCATGAAGGGCTTCATATTCATTGAAAATGACTATGTATTTCTTCCAAAGGTCATCATTATTACCTTGACACTCATCTTAATTGGTTGTCTTACACTTATTTATGGAAATTGATGTAAGTTCTTGAGAAACATCTTCTTCTTGCTCAACTAAAACCTCTTTCTCTTGTGTCTCATCTTTTACTTGTAGCTCATCTTGTATCCTAAAAACTTCTTTCAACTCATCTTCTTTTTTATTATGAAATGTTTAATCATACATGTCCTTGCCTAGAGTTGTCTCAATGATGATTTCCTTGTCTTGATCACTGAAGTCACTCTCATATCCCATCACCATAGTTGAATATTATTCATTTATCTCATAAAGCAGAGTCTCCTTCTCAAGGATTGGTATGGTGTACCCTTGAAAATTATCAAGAAATTAAGTCAAATCCAATGATGTTTCCATGAATGCTTCATCATGTTCATTAGGATGCTCAACTTTGACAACCATCACTTTCTCACTATGCTACATATTTTATTGAATAGACTTCCATGAGGGGAAGGCCTTGGGATTTTGAGTATGGAGGAGTGGAGGTTGAATGATATAATACTTGATTTACAATTAAACACTTGAGTTTATGCTTGAATTTTCTTCTCTCTGTCTTGACTATTGTATTTGTTTCTAAGTCATAAACTTGGGTTTAGGGACCTCTTATTTTTCACTTGTTACAACCATGGGTATGACTGGAAAAACTTCCTACTGAGATTATGTTTCTTTTGTAGATGCTATTTACTGATTTAGATTTTGGTTTACAAGCACAATTTTTTTAGCAAGGTGAGCCTCAAAGTCTAAAACATCTCATTGGATATCTCTCTATGATGATCAAAAGATGAAGGCTCTTACATAATCTATTGTGAAGCATGTAAGTCAGCCTCCTCAAAACACACTTCTTGCACCTTTTGAGGTCTCTCTTAGATAGAATTTCAAGTAGGAAATTTTTTTAAGGTTTTAGAGGAACTTTGAGGGTTATGGCACACAATTTTTGGACATTATTGAGAGGTAAAAGGTGGTTCAATGAAGGATTTATGTGAAATGAAGGAGGGAACATGTTATTGGTTATGGTGAATCGGGTGTCTCTCATGGACTACTGACTTCTATTTAATTCATTAAATTAAGCCACATATGACCAACATATCACCACTAAATTGTGAATGGCCTTGTATTATGAAAGATGCTCACTCTTCCTTAGCTTTCTGAAATAAATCCCTTATGGTCTCAAGATCATGCCTAGGAATCTCCTATCCATAATTATTTTATGTGTAAATGCTCACCATTTATTTTTCATATCCAAACAAGGTTTGTTTAAATCTTTATATGGATTGTCTTATAACTTGGTTAAGTTGATCAAGAATGTCATGAGATTGACATGACTGATTAGATTGATAAGCAGATTACAAAGGAGATTAATGAAGTTCACAAGGAAGGATAAAATAGTGTCCTTGGTATTGAGAAGGATCATAGGCCTAATAAAGGCTCTCATATTATTAACAAGGGTGAATATAGGTTTGATATCAGTCATAATGATATGGATAGGGATCATATTGGAATTGGGATGGATCATAGGGTTACTTATAAGGATGTATGTCAAAGGATCCTATCCCATATGAAACCATCACTAAATAAAATGCACATGAATGTCAAAGAACTTATGAACAAGAACTATTGATACCTCTAAAATGATGGCCAATATGACTACTTAAAACTACTTATGAAGACCAAGATGGTATAAATGAGTACTCTAATGGTTGGATATGTGTCCCATTAGGCATGCTAGAACTATTACCAACCCAAGTTGTACCTTGATGAAGTAGATTATTTAGATCTCCTTTACACTTGGACTAACATTAGATTGGTCTATAGGTTGTGGGATACATGTAACTTAGACCAAAACTCTATATTATGAGGATATCTCCTTTGATGTATCAATTTTAAGTCCTTTTTCATAAATCTATTTGAT
Source organism: Torreya grandis (assembly GCA_037957365.1). Classification (NCBI taxonomy): domain Eukaryota; kingdom Viridiplantae; phylum Streptophyta; class Pinopsida; order Cupressales; family Taxaceae; genus Torreya; species Torreya grandis. The sequence continues at coordinate 437,206 of JARHVA010000371.1, read as the reverse complement.
TTGGTGGGGTAGAGTTAAAAAGATAACTAAAAGGGAAAACCTATACTAGTGATGGTGATGCACCTATTATTGAATGATCAAATCAATTTTGGACTCCTAAAATACTAATGAACTATAAATAGACTAAAACATTATATCCAAATATTGTAAACAATAATATTTCATATGAAGGTCTTGATGAGTGACTATAACTTGGAGATGAAGTGAGAGACATTTTCTTTGAGACACTTCAAACCTGGTTACACTTCAAATCTAATCACTAACCTTTGACACTTCATGTAACCTACATAAGATAACTCATCAACATAAATGTGTGGCAAGGACATGTCAAGTGAATATTCATATCACTTATACACATCTAAAAAAGCATATACACACTATAAGCCAATCATAGAGAAGTTAAAACAACCCATTTATTAATCTAAGAGGTTAAAAAGTTCAATCTTGGAAAATTTTCCTAAAAGCCTAAATATATATTAAATAGGGAGAGAAGAAGTAGGAGAATGGTGTAGAGTAAAGTAGAAAAGGTCATCAATCACTATCATTAACTCATACATCACTTTAGTTACAAATAGTCTTAAATAAAAATCTCCATGTTTGGTGATCTTTTATGATCTTTGAGTGAATTTTTGGGTGTTGAAACTGAGGTGGAGGATGTGGTTGACATGTTCAATCTCATCGTAAAGCATTTTATGCCTTTATATTTTCAAATAACTCATACACTAGCAGTTAAGGGTCAGTTTTGCATGTAAACAACAATAAAGGACTAGTTGTGCATGGAATTATTCTCAACTCTTGAGGATCAATTATATGGCATGATTAATCCACATTATCTCTCTCAATTAGTCTTCTATGAAATTATTTATCTTTACTTGATTGACAAATTAGGTCTAATATGATAATTAGGTCCAGTAGCCTAATTGCTAGTGTTTGATGGCCATAAAAACCTACATAAAACTTTAGAAACCTAATAAAAATTGATTTGTAGGCCTGAATCAATTCCCTAAATTATAATTTAAACCTCTTTGAATAAGAAACAACTATAAACTTGTCAAAATAGGTAACTAAGTCACCTTATCCTTCACTTTTATAGACTAGCTAATTGGATGGAACTTACAGGGGCATTTTTAGGCATGGTTTTGAGTATTTGATTATTTGAGTAGGTAAAAAAACTATCAAAATTCATTATCCAATGATTGGAATCATCTAAAACTATCTTATACCTATTTGTCTACATTTTTTCCTTAGAAAACACTATTGTTTGATAGGTCCATATAATTTTGTGCAACATGGTACCATTTTCAAGACCCTTCCTAAGTGTACTTCATGTTTTAAGTGTTAATCAGGTTATTCATTAGTTTTTGGGTGCAATAATCTTAACTTTTCTCAAAATTGGTATGTAGTAGGGTTTAGGGAGGGTTTTGGTAGTCCACCTTCTTAATGATGGTTTATAAAGTATGGACCTCCAAACCAAAACTTATTTCCATGGATCTTTAGTCCATATATCCCTTCAACTTTCTTGATAATCTTGGGTTCCCATGAAAAAGTTGTGTAAATATACATATGTGGGGAAGTTGACCATGAGCTCTTTATATACATTCTAGACCTACTCATAGTATTAGTAATGATTCATAAACCTCATATCCAAAATCAAACTCAATCCTCCATGGATTTTAATTTTTCTAGGGTTCCTAAGTCATGCTAATAGAATTTTCCCTAAGTCTCCTTGTGGTGAAAGATACAAGCATTGAAATAGGTAGCTTAAATGATTATCTAGAGACTGAGTGGTTTGAATTCATTATTGAGAATCAAATGACCTAATTGAAAACATTTTTATAATACCTGAAACATTCCCTTACATTTTATCATAAGGTCATAATTTCTTATGAGATTTTGAAATTGTCTTCATGGTGGTGTGAGCCTTCTAGGCCTAAAATAGGCTTTTAGGCCTAATTGATCTAAACTAAGTGTTGAGGTTTGAGTCAAATATATATTATTTAAGATACCCAAAAAATTTATAAAATACCTTTTTAGACTTTTTCTCATCCATATTTTCATCTTCAAATGCTCGAACTTCAACTCTGCTCTTCTTGTGCAATTGGTTGCTTATAGGTTATCATTATCAGTCTATGTGTTTGTGAAAGATAGAGCTATACAAGTAATTTATCCTTAAATTAAATATTTTATGGATTTTTAAACTTATAACATATGATATAATAATTATTACATTCCTTAGTCTAAGTCTTCAACCATTCAATGTCTTGTACACTCTTCATCTCTCTACCATAGGGTTTCAAGCAGTCATAGCTTGTATATATCTTAGAATTGAGTTTAAATATTTATAATATAAATTATAGGTTAAAATGAATTTTAAAACACCTTATATTACCCATAAAACCCCTCTCTTATGTATCTTAATTTAAAAATCACCTAATCATGTTTAAAATCCCAACTAGTATGAACAAGCTAGTTATAGGTCTGTCCTCTTTACTTGCCCTCAACGGAATTTTATCTTGAAAAATAAGTATCACCCACCTTAGGGAGTATATAAATAAACTAATAATCACCTTTATTTTCTTAAAAACATTAACATGAAGCTTAAACTTTATGTCTTTCCCTCACAACTCCTAAATGACTCTCTTTATCTCATCCATGACTATTAAACTAACTATATGAGCTCTATGATAGAAAAATGACCATTTACACAACTAGTATGACCTTTAGGATATAATAATAAGATAAAAATATTAATTAAGGATATTTTAATAAAATTTTATAGCCTAACTCTATTTTTAGAGGCTTCAAAACCTCAAATTCTCTCAAAATTGTCTATGGCATTGACTGTGTGTATTGATTATGTGTAGATATAAATTTGTAAGGTTATTAATTGTTTTTTAATGTTATAGGACCATTAAAATGTTTATTATACTCTCCATATTCAATTTAATATCATTTATATCATAATAAGGTTTAACTATCTCTCAAATACCCTTGCCAATAGCTCAACATGTTTACTTTCTCATATACACCGTATAGTACTAGTACTTGTAGGTTATGTAGGAAATGGTGAATGTTGTGTTTGGTTAAAAAAACCTTAAACTAATCTCAATGGTTGAAATTTATTTTTAACTTTAATCAATTCATAACACCAAAACCATGTTTTCTATACACCAGAAGTCCACCTCTCATCCTTGGTCAAGACTAAGTTTTGCCTTCTTGGCTATGCATTGCCACTAAGTTGGTTGTAGATGCATATTTGATTGTTTAATTGAGAGTAAAACCATACCATCACATCCTTGAGTTGGTTTTAGTCTTTAATGGCTCAAAAAAATTATCTATATAAACTCAATCTCCTCATTTTGAATAAAACTTGAGAGGTAGCTTGACTATATCTTGGCATGATTATAGATGATGGTTAACTACATATTGTATAGATTCAGATAAAGTAAAATCATGGTGTATGAAGAGTTAGGTTTGGATAGGATTCATGGTTCCATTGGAAATTTTAATTTCACCTCATTCACCATACAAATCATGTCTATCTCTCACTTGTCTTGATCTCCAAAAAATTCCTTAACCATGCCTTGAAGTATCCTCATAACACTCAACTGTAGGTGAAGATGGGATGTTGACTGTAACTCAATATTCATGAATAAATGTATACCATGTATTTTTGTTTTACCATATATACCTTTTTTATCTTGATCATATCATTAAAATAATTCTTACTATCCTTCTACAAAAGTAAAAACATAGAATCTTCTTGGAAATTTGTGACCTGATTATGTTTTAGTGTGACTATAGGTAGACTGAGACAAATTTAGACCTTAAGAATGTCAAGGATATATCCTATGAACCTCTCACCTATTCATTTCAATTTAGGTATATGTTTCAAACAAGGTCCTTCAAAGAGATATCCATATCTTATAGTCTCCTTTATAAACCACTTTCTTGAAGCACATTCTTGATTGAATTTCCCTTGGTTGTAGATGATCATTCATCTTTGTTTTAGTAGCATGTAGGTTTGAATAATAATATCTTCATAACCATAATGGTTTCTATCATTATTTAATTTTCTTTTATAATGGATCCATGAGGTGAAGGTGAATGAATAGTGATGCGACTAATGGAACATGGAAAACATTGAATGGAGATGGAGTGATAAGCTTTTACAATGGTGAATGATAATGACAAAGCTGTGAAAATGATGTGAAACATATGGGAAGTGGAAAGACTTATGAATAAAATGTTAATACCATATTAAAGGGTCCTAATCAAGCATAACCACATACCTTAACAAGATATAATAGTTTGGAGGATCTTAAACTAGGTATACATAGTTAAAAAGAAACCTATGATTCTGCTAATAACCTTAACATATGTTAAAATACCTTAACATATGCTAAAATAAGAATATAAAGGTGTTTTAAGATTGATTTGTGATATATAAGCTATTAAGCTTGATGTAAATTTAATAAACATAAAAAAGAGGACATATTAACAAGAATGAGATCTCTCATACAGTCACCAACTATGTTTCTACATCCTGAAGCCATCATGAACTATAAAACCTCTCCAAACTAACTATAGACTATAGATTTGGCATCCAATTGTCTTGTACAGCTCTATACAATTCACATGTGTGATATTATGTTATAAAATGATATGGAAATGTGTATTAGACTCTTGAAAAGATCCAAAAACTTCCATTCTTCTATTGTAATGCTTAGGAGAGGAGAAAACTCAAAAAACTAGTTATTTTCCTGAATGAAAAAGACATTGTGAGTGCGTTAAATTGTAAAGGATTGTTCATAAAGGATATATATCCAAATTAAATACAAATTGACAAATATGGAATATCTCTCAGACCTCTTCCTTTTCTGAAAATTTTAGATCTTGATATTCTCTCATGACCGTACCATTTACAAACTTGAAAGTCTCTCCTGAGCTACAAAGAAACTAAGCAGTATAAGAGAACTAGTTTTGAGCCTATATTAGACTTTATTACCATGAATATTATCTAAAACACCTATCATGACTCCATATTCAAAATATTAACCTCTATTATACATAAAAGTTTGTACAAATCCATACTTCCTTCATGAAACACATGAAAATAGCCTTTCTCTTGCATTTCCTTCACACATTAAGTTTGGAACTACAAATTTAGGGAAAAATTAGGAAGAGTACGAGTCATTTGGCATATTAAAATAAATAATAAATATTTTGAGATAAAAAGGAGAAAAATTTCACATGTGGGAGCTCTTAGAGGCCAAAATATGCTTTATAATTGCATGAGGAAATACTTCCATACTATAAGACATTTGAATTAAAGTAATTACATGTATATTAAGGTTTTTATTGGTACTATGAATGATTTAGTGGATTTTTGACTCCAAATTTATTGTTTAGAGACTCAAAACATCTCTTTTTAGGCAATATACATAGCTTCACAAGGATAATTTGCCATTGAATGTCATAAAGAGTATGTTATAACCTTATAAAATGTTTCAAATAGACTTCTATGTATTTTGATCATACTTAAAATATTATAGAAATATTGATACCTTGTATATACCTAATATAATAGAGAATATCATTATGAGTCATAAACTTTCCTCTTCACCATCTTCCTTTAGGCACTTTTAGATCACAATATCACTTGAATTATTTGTCAAATAAACTCCAAACATACTCTAGACTATATGTATACTCATCATAAGTTGAAATTGAAACATGGCCATGACAATACATTAAAACCCACTCCCTTTACTTGATAGTAAATCAACACTATGATGATAAAGCACATAATATAAGGACCAAGGACATCTAGGACATATGGGGATCACAAAAAGACTCAATGACACCTCTAGGAGTGTTGAGTTACTTCAAGGAGAAAATATGAAACATCATAACTTAGGATATCATTTTGTAAATGCTTAGGTGAGTACCATGAAAAGTTTTTAGTTTTAGAGGTTGTTATTTGGCCTTGGTAGGCCAAATTACCAACAAAACCCACATCCTAGGATTATCTCCATGTTACTTTAGACTGTGAAGGCCTAAAACTACCTTCACAAGGGTACAAGTCTAGTATTCAACAATTTTTATCATGCCCAATGGGACATCACTCCAAAGTAGTGGAAGGATTTTTTAGTGTTGTTATTCTACTAATTATCCTTTAGAGGAATTCAAAACATTAATGGTTTATTAAATTTCTATTAGCTAGTTCTAGTAGCCTAGACATAGTTTCCAAGTAAGTGTATATTCATTACACTATCTTAGTATTGTTTTTATGGCTCATTTTTTTAAAAAATGGTAATTTCATGCCAGTTGGTGAGCCTTATCAATAGTATGGTGGTCCTTATCAGCCCTATGATGAGCCTTATTTATCTTATGATGAACCTTACCATAAATATGATGGTTATCAGATTTATAGTGATACTTATTAGCCTCACTCTAGTCCTAGTTGTGCATCTCAACAATCTTGTCAAGACTTGAACTAGCCATACTCACCTCCTCCTACTCCATTTACAAATCAAAATCATGATTCCCCTAACATATCCCTATTATAATTCATGCCAAATATGTTAAAGTTTGAATGGGTGATGATAGTGTGGGATAAAGAGTTAGATGTGATACCTTTTCACCTCATAAAGAATATGAGGAAGAAAATACATATATTGACAAGTAGGTGGGTATTATTTGGAGAATAAAATTAGTGTGTAATGACTTATGAATTTAATGAAATAATAACCATGATCCAATTATGGATATATAGGTTAGTGAGATGGGAGAATCAAGAGATCCAACCCAAACCACCTCAGCCATCTCTTCCTACCCCTGATCAAACTTCTTGTGTTCCAAGTTTTCTTCCAACTACACCTATAATTCCTCAAAAAAATAAGCTTATTCCATCTTGGAAGCCTTCTTGGGCTATGATTCCTAGCTATGATATGCCAAATCTTATGGATGAATCTCTTAAGCCTTCTATTATGTCCATTAAAATTAGAACTATGATGATTATCTAAGGCATCTTGTAAGCTTATCAAACCTTACATCCCCCTCTCAAGCTATAATGAATTTTATAGAGGAGGATCCTAGGCCCAAGTTTCCAAGTTTGAAAATGGTGGTTGAGTCATGGGAAAAGAATAATGAATCATGCTCTGATGAAGTGAAGGAAGAGGTTATTGAGTCTATCCCAAGGAAATTCCCAAGTTGGAAAGAGATCCTTAATGAACTAGCTCAAAACCAAGAGGGAGAAAGAGTGTTCTAATTAAATCCAAGGTAGTCTTCAAGCTTTCAAAATATTTCATATACTCCTCAAGTCTTAGCTTCCTATGAGTCACAAAGTACATTGAAGGTTGATGGAGTGATTGTTAAGTGAAAGAAAGAAAATGAAAACTATCTTCTCCTTCCATAAGAGTCTCTCTAAGAATCCTTAAATAATATTAAAATAAAAATTACAAGTTGGAAGGAAATTATTTCAAGTCTCAAACTAGTCAATTAACTCTCTTTCCATCCCAACCTATATTTTTGTCAAAAGAAATATCTTTCTTTGAGTGAAGAAGATGAACATCTAGTAGACATGAGAATTTGTTAAAGAATTTAAAGAAAGTAGTCGTCCTTAAAAATATTGATGAGGTTGCATCCATAAAAGAGACTCTTGAGAGCTATTTTGAAGATGTTATGAGTGAATATGATGAATAATTATTAATTATCAATCCTCTTTATGAGGGAAAATAAATCAAAATAGACTTAAAGTTTGACTAGTGTGCTATGTTAACTCTCTCTTAGACCGATGAGTTTCCATTCAAGATAGAGGAGGAAGATCAATTTAATTCTCATAGTTTGAGATTTGATAGACAATATTAAGAAAAATCATGGAAGTAGCTACACAATGACTTTATGGGCAAGTTTGAAGTGTTTACTAGTAGTGAATTGCTTGAAATAGCAACTGAGCATGATGAAGTTAACCTTGAGTAGGTTGATTCCATGTTTGACATTATTAACATCCCTTTAATTTTACTTAAAGAGGAGGATAAATATGCCATTCAAGTCCATCTTATTTACGTTAATCAAAGTGAGGAACAAAATGATGATTTGTGGTTATACATTAAGTTTATGCAAGAGATAGAAGACCTTTGTAAGGATATGTTTCCCATTGGAGAGTGTGCTTATGAGAATTTTGATCAAGAAATACCTATTGAAGATCATGATGAAAATTTGATTTAATATTAAAACATCCTTGGAGATATTGGTGAAATTGAAAAATATGGTAATAAGGATGAGGTCAATCAAGATGCCATAGAGACTTAAAGACAATGGCTAGATGAGGTATCACTTAACAACATTATAGTTGACAAGCAGTAGCAGAAAGATCATGAAGTATAAGATGAATATGTCTTCATAGGTGACTAGTTTGATGTTAATGATTAATTTTTAAAAATTTCAATAGGATTTCCAACCATAAATCATTTGAGCTCCATCAAGTGAAATGACAAGAAGTAGCATGTTTCATATCCTTGTTCATCACATGAAGTAAGTGATCCAAAAAAATCATTTTGATCCTAGAGGAAGATTATTTAAAGGTTAGTTGTATTTATTTTATATTTCCTCAAAGTGTTGTCAAAAACATTAGTTTGTTTTTTTATTTCAATAAGTGCTTTGGTAGTACATGTGTTTTGTTAACCTTCTTTCCTTATTTTGTTTTATTTTCTTTCATGTCTTTGAGAAAAAAGAAGTTGTTTTATCTTGAGTAAATAGTATTGTTCATTGGTAAAATTCTAATAATGATTATTTCAGAGTGTAATATTTACATTATGATCTTCAAATATATGTTAATGGTCTGGTTCTCAAGCATAGCAAGCATACTTCCCAGTTGAGTCACCAAAATGTTGATAACTTTGACCTCATAGGTCAAGATATCACCCCTACCACTTGAAAATTTTCTTATTAGGACATGGAGTACTTTTTTAGGCATGAAAAGTACAATTCATCCATTTTTAAGTAGTTTCATCAAACTTCTTAAGTGATTTTGGTAGTTTTAGTGCCAAAAAGGCCTATCTTGAGGCCATCTATATAGTTATTAAAGGTAAAATTGATATTAAGTAATATTTATGACCTTATTTATCCATTAAAAGGTCAAATACATTATTTTTAAGAGGTTTTAGTTCTTAAAGTGAATAAAACCAATTTATCTCTCATATCAACCTCCTTGGCAGCTCTAAAAGGGCAATTTTCTAATGCTTGATATAGATAGGGGAGAGGGATTTACGAAATGAAACTTTGGAAATTTTTAGGTTTCATGGTAATATTAAAATAAATTACATTTTTTTTCATATTTATGGCTTCTTCTTTATGAATAATTGCTAAGAGTGACTATAGGTCACTATGGCCTATTCATCTGAGAGGGGTATGTTCTTGCACTTGTTTATCCACTTAAGAAATAAATAGAGATGAATGGTTTCTATCATGGGGTTTTTATATTTCATTTATATCCTTTTAATTTTGGTTTAATTAATAAACTCATATTTATGAGATGTTTTCATTTAGAAGAAGAATATCTTAGTATACATGTTGTTTCAATGAATTGTACTACAAATATCTATTTTGTATTCATGGAGGACACTCTCAAAAGTTTATAATGTTTAATTTTTAATTTAATATCCATATATTTCATTTATTTCATGCTATTTTGTCTTGGATGGTCTTTGGTCCATGTTTTTAAAGTGTGTTTTCTCTTTGAGACATTGTCAAGGTTTTCATAGTCCACTAGAGTTTTGGTTACTAATTTTAGCTAAAATTCTAGTGATAAATCATGGTGTGAGGTTATGATATGATATTTTATCATTGAAATTAAATAAAAGTGAAGATAAGAGCTCAAATGCACAGTTTCAATGAAGATCATAAGTGTTTCCTCCATGTGTCAGTTGTACAGCCTGTAGAGTATTTTGAAGATGTTCATTGATCATAAAAAGACTTGATACATGTATTCATAATTTTACATGGTCATTAAATACTTCATTACCATCAACCAAGTGGTTTCCAATTGACTAGATTCTCTAGACCATACATAAACCTTTTGCATTGGTGAACTATGTATCGAGTCCATACAAGATAAGTAAGTGAGTTTGAGGTGATGTGATGCATTGTCATTAGCCTTTTTAGGCCATTTAAACATTCATAAATAGGTGTAGTTATTTTAAAAGTTTGAGTAGTTCAAGAACTCAAAGAATCCCTTTATGTAGACCTAAATAGTTCATAGTGACCTATAGGCCCTAAGCCTATAAGTCCACATTTTGGACTAAGATTAACACCTAATAAACACTAGAGAAAGCTTAGACAGAAGATTAAACCTCAAATAAAATGAGTATAGGTGTCTTAACTCATTGGAGAGAACCTAAGTTATTATTTATAGTCAAGAGATTTTTAAGGATCTAACTGAGTTCACTGCCCTAAAATCCACCTACATGTCCATACAGAAGGAGCTGATTCAAGTGGCTTAAAAATGTTAGAGGAAGTCTACAGACCCTATAATACAATGAATTCAACCCTTATCAAATATTTTTAACCCATAAATATTCATGTCTAGTGAGAATAATAAGTTCAAGACTTAGTATATAACCAGTAGTCCTATTGCACAACTATAGGTGGCTAACTAGATAATTGGTCTAATTTTGAGCTAAAGAAAGGGTAGATTTATAGTGTTTGAATGAGCCCTGAGCCTAATATGAGAATGTAAACTAACTAAAAGTCCATTGGGAATTTTTTTCCATGAATATTAAGATATAAATAACCTAAATAGAGTCACCTATAACATAGTGACCTATAGTATTACTAAAGGAAGTCAAAGGCATGAATGACATTATGGAACTTAAGTTTGTAATAGGGTCAAATGCATATAGAGGATTCTGAGGTCCACCTCAAATATACTAATAGGTCAATATGAAAATAAGAGAAGCAAAGAAGAGTCAATGTTTTTGAAGGCAAATTGATCCTTAATCACCTACATCAATCAGTCCATATAGATCAATTAAATAGCTTGACGATGATATGAGGTTTGTTACAAGGCCTATAAGCCATTGAAGGAGTGACACCTTAGTTGAAAAAGTTTTAAAATGGTAATATGTTTGATAATTCCAAGGACCCATTAAGATCTCCTAGTAATTTAAAAGTGGTTAAAGGCAAAAAAGAACTACATTCCCTGAGCTTGTAGGTCATCACTGTAGACTTAATTCCTTTGTCTTATAGATAAAAAATAAAAATAATATGAAGATCATACCTAATATGAAAATAGAGATAGAGTCTAATAGGTTCAAATATAATCTAAGCTACTTGGGTAGTTGGGAGAAAGTTGAAGTTGAGTTCATAATTAGAGACCACCTATAGTACTTTGTACATATGGAATAATAAAAAAGTGACTTGAAATTTTCAAAGGAGCATGTTTTAAGAAACATAACCCCATTTGGGATCCAACCAAGTTCATGATATAATGAGTAAGTTAATGATGTAGTATTTGAGGCCCAAACACAAGAGAATGTATTCAACACCCTCTAAAGACCCTATAAGCCACTTATAAGACTGCGTACTCGATGAGCAATGAAAAGAAGTGGTAAAGAGTGTTGATAGAGGTTTTTAACAGAAATATGAGACTATTTGAGATGGAAACAAAGTTTAAGGAGTATTTAAAATTTATTTATGTGAAGGAGAGGGTTCAAACCTATAAAACATAGTCAAGAATACTTTAGACACCACCTATAGGTTAAAATGAGTAGATGATCTAAAATTGAAGTTAGGGGGAAAATAATGTTTGCAATATGTTTTAAAAAAATATGGGATTAAAAATAGGTTAAATATCAAATTTAAAGGAATAGGAGAGGTTAGTGATGATAAGGGAGAGGTCATAAATGAAGAACATAGTCAAATGATCTTAGACAACTACCTATAGGATGAGAGAGGATAGGTTGTCCTTAAGCTTGAGAGAAGGGAAAAGATGTTTTGGATATAATGAGGTATATCTTAGTTATACCATGAGTTCAAAATTTCACTTGAAAAAAAAAAGGAAACATGTCTAAAGGAGAAAAAATAAAAATTTATCAAACTAGGTTTTTAAACCCTACACATAATCAGTTCCTAGCTAGTTTTGAAAGAAAATTTGGTGTTTGGAAGCCACTATAAGCATCGTTTCACTTTGAAATTTTGTAAAATATATTTTAATGAGGATAAAAATATTATCATGGTCAATTTAAGGATGTATTTACAACATATATACCCAATGGTTTGTCTTAAATATTGCCCACTCCATTAATAAGGAGCAATCTTAAGATTAAAGGGTCCTTGTGATCTAAAAGCATAAAAAATTAATGTCAAAACTCATGAAGGGTAATATAGGTGGTAAAAATACCTATCATATGTTTCAATACACTTTCAAGTATTATCAAAGTTAAATTTTCAACTCAAACACCCTTGAGGACTAGCAAGAAAGAGACAAGCCTTAAACCCCAAGTGCTCTGACCAATACATTATGAGCATATAGAGGAGCGATGAACACTTAAAAGAATTTGTAATAATGGTGGATATTTTTTTATAGGTTTATGAACCTCTCCCAATAGTGAGGTGAATTTTAAGGACCCAAAACTCATATTGGCCTCTCTTAAGCCTCAAGAATGCTAAGCAAGCCACCCAAAGAGCAACTTTACATACTCATACCATATATCAAAATTTTAATAGTGATCTAAGACATTTGGGATAGATTAAACATCTAGTCAAGAAGTATTTACAAGTGGATGAGGTCAATTGGTGGTCTATCCTTTATGAACAATTGTTAAGACCCTAAACAAGTTTTAAACCCTTCCAGAACCTTGATTATGACCAATCAAGGGAAATGGACTTAAAATACACATATATTATAAAAAACTGATCCTAAAACCTCTTGGATGTTTTTTATTCCTCTAATTAGGTTCTCCATATGAATTTTTATGCTGACATCACTTGCATAGATTACTCTAAATACCTTATTTTCATTATTTTTGGTGTTTTTCAGGTGTTCTAAGAAGGGTATAACTTCCAAATCATGGGATGAGATCATTTGGAATTTTTAATAACTATTAAATATCAAAAAAAAAAATTAATATTTTGGATGTGGTCTAACTAGGCCCATTTTCCAAGGTAGTCTCAAACAGGCTCAAAATAAGACTAGGTAACAAGGCCATTTCATGGTTTACATACTTCCACATGGTCTTAGGACACCAAATTTGACATAAAGGTTGGTTGTATAATATTAAAAGTTAATAAAAAACTTTTTATAGAGTTTAAATTGTGTGGGATCTCGAAATAGAAATATTTCTACTTTATAGGCCTAATTTGGGAGAGAGAATGAACTAGAAAGTACACTTACACTCAAAATCTAATCACCAATTAATTTTATGGATATATAAGGGGATATATGGTATCTAAAAATATTCTCAATTTTCCATAGTAATCTCTATATTATTTCAGACAAGGAGCTTTACTTGTTTGGAGGGCTATAAGAATTTGAGAAAAAATTCAAGGTTTTAGTGAAAAACCAAGTCTTTTTAAGTGTTTGGTGTCTTCAAATGTCTTGTTATAGGTTTTTTATATTTTTGTAAAACCATCCATGTAATAAATTTTTATTCTTCAGGAAAAAATCCATTTTTCCCTTCTATGCCTTATTGAAGATGAGCTTTCCAAGGAGTCAAAACACAAAATCATTGCATAAGGCTTCATATAAAATTTGTCAAGGCTAATGCACATTATATATGATAAAAATGAAGCAAAAATAGGTAAATTATCATATTTTATGATTTTTAAATGTTTTTAAAGGTCTTAAGTCTTCAAAAAAGCTTTCTCTCCTTTAATTGCCTAAGTGTGTTGAATGAGTCAAACTTGCACTTGAGAGATTTTAACAACCCATGGATCATGAAATAACCTCATGAATGTCTTATAAAAATTTGTTAATGAATATTAAAGGATAACTCAAAGTCTTATTTTCAAGGGTGAAGACCAATTCTTCATCAAGGACATAAGGGTTAGTATATAGGGGGTCTAATGAGGATATATGCACTCCCTAAGTGGTCAAGGCTTAACCAATCATAATGAAGATGTATCCAATGCTCATAAAATCATAAAAATATCTCTCTTATTTCCCCTTTAGGATATGGATGTTTTAAAATCCTTGGAAAAATACTACGTAGTAATTTGGAGAAGGATTAAATCAATGTTACATTTCTTAGTTTTATGGGTTCTATCTTTCTCTCTCCTCTCTCTCTCTCTCATTTTATCTATATGAAATCTAATTTTTGGAATTTTAAAAATCCTTAACCTGAGTTGTGTCAAGTCCATTCTTATAAAACACTTATGATTTCCTAGTTTTGATTTAATAAGACTGAATCCATGCTTCCTCAAAGCTTGTGTTTAGTGTATTTTTATGGTTAGTTGATGAATGATAATGATAGTAAATGATTCCTCTCATATTTTACTTTCATATTTACCTATTTTTATGTGTTATCTCATCCCTATATGTTTCATAGTGTGCTTGAACAATATTGTATGTTTGGCAAGTGTGAGATTTCCTTAGTGTCTTTAAGAGATCTATTGACTATCTACCTTACATCATGCATCAAGCCTGAGCCTCAATGTGAAACATTTAAGTTCAAAATATTTAGTTTGATGATTTTAATCTATTTTATGTTCTTATTCAACCTTATTATTTCATACTGCATAATTAGAGGTCACATTTTGGTGTATCACTTCAATTAAATAGGTTTTCCTTTCAGTTTACCTTCTTTTCTTTTCCCTCATAAGCTAGTAGTGTAGAGTATGGATCCTAAATTATACATTAAGGGGAGATAACCCTTAATATATATGTATTCAATACATATATTAGGTCACCCAAATCCTAGGATTATCTCCATGTTACTTGAGACTATGAAGACCTAAAATTACCTTCACAAGGGTACAAGTCTAGTAGTCAATAGTAAAAATGTCCACACTTTCACCATTATCAATCATAAAAATGTATATTCTAGTGATCATGGTATGATAAAATGAGTAAATAATGAATATATGAGTCATCATCCCTAATCTCATTTTCATTGAAAGTAATAGAGGGTCTTTGAACCATAGGAGGTATATGCTATGAAGAGGTACCAATAATCCTATCCAATGGGTTCTCATAATGAGATGGAGAAGGATGTGCATTGTATGACATTTACACTTCTAAATCCTTATTTAAATTATATTTCAAAGTATTGTTAAATATTTTTTATTTATGGTGATCACCAAGCTATGAAATTGATTCTTTCGGAGGATCATCAAATGTAATCTTTTGGTCATCAATGAGGTTATGGATCTTATGCTTTCAAGTAAAAAATTTAATCATAGAATTCCTAGGGCCTTGGAGATAGTCATAAAAAAGCATTTGCATCATAGTTATTTGGTATAGGTCTACTCATATGAACCTCTATAGGATGAGGGAGAGATATAATATAACACTTTACAAGCCATGGGAGTAATGAAGTAGGAGACTTAATAAGCATTAAAATTATCTCCATGGTGTATTGGATAACACAAGCCAATTAGGTTGTTGTGACACTACATTAACTATGGTGGTTTTATATTAATTAAGTTCAAGAGGTTTAACTTATAACTTGGTTTGATAGTAAACTTGGTATTGGATGTAGATGTAGTTGGTGTGTTTGATACATAAGTTTTTTTAGTCAAATAAGTTTCATTTCATTATCATGAACAATGTGGCATAATTCATCAAAAGATTTGAATTTTTTAAAATAATAGACTCATGTAAATGAGAAATCAAATTTTTTTTGAATATGTTTTCAATCTCTTTATTTACCATATGATTGGTTATTTTAGCTAAGATTGTCTTGTACCCAAAGACATACTCATTAGTAGGTTCATTGGTTCTTTATTTGATCTTTGCAATTTGGGCATAATAAACCTTTTGGGTAATGTTAATAGATAAGTGTGCCAAAAATGATCTATGAGGATTTTGAAGGTGTTTATTGATTGAGTTGGTAAATCATATAACTAATTTAAATCATAGTCTTTTAAGCACTTAGAAATAATTTGGTCAAAAGTTTATCATTGGAGGCATTATTAAGGAATGTGACAAAAAAATATTAAAGATGTTTTCCATGATCACCCTTTCCATCATAAAATGTGAACTTAAGTGAAAAAAATCCTATTATAAATGGGTGAATATATTTCTCTAGTGCAAGAGGATTATGCAACTCCTCTTGTGAATCAATAGCATAAGGGGATTTCATATAATTTTGTTCAATATTTTTAGGCTTAATTTGGAAAAAATTTATAGTTTGGATAAATGATTTCACCTCTTGGTATTTTAGGTTGGATATTTTAAAAGTCACCAAAGGAGGTGTGCCCAGAGGTTTGGTAGATATAGACATTAGAATTGGAAACTGGGTTGAAATATTTAGGTTTCTAATGTAAGATGTGGCAATAGTAGTTTCAAGGAACAAATTAGAAATATGAAGCGGTGTTGTGCTCAAGGGAAGGGTTATTGGTATATGGGGATGACCCATACATCAAATAACATGATTAATAGATATACCTACTTGTTTATCTATATTTTTTTTCTAATATGGTTCTTAGGATTTCATCAAGATCTCCAATTTTTACAAATATGCTCACAAAACTATGCAATTGCATGTACTTATTCCTGATCTATTTATTAGTTTCATTAGACTCATGATTTATATTATCAAAATATTTTGCTATGATAACCTTATTAATATGTTTTTCATTCTCAACATTGATATAATCATGATCCATAAGATTCTCATTAGTTCTAGACATCTTAGGTGATAGAAGGGGAAGCTCAATATGTTTAATATGCATACCACCCAATCTAGGACTATGCCTAGGTTGCATAAAAAATAAAATATGAACTAAAAAACAAAATAATTTTAAACCCTAGATGGATTAAAAGACTAAGATCATAAAAAATTTCATTCACATGAATTGGGTTTACCAAATGTTTAACCCTAAAATCTAGATTAGAGAATCTAGGGTTAAAGGGGTGGGGATAGCCTAAGGCATAAGGATGGTAGACTATTTCTAAATCAAGACAATTAATTTCAAAACTTAGAAAAACATATAATAAATTTATTATTTTGTGATATGTTAAAGATATAAAGTATAACTATGTTAGATATTTCAATGATAATGAAAATAAGATACTTAGCTAGGTCTAATGCTAATATAGATCTTAATCTAGAACAAGTAGAACATACACTGTATCTTGATTATAGATTAGTCACCTAATTTTTGAAAATTTACCTCTATAATCATTGACAATTGCATCAAAATATGATACTAGAATTGATGTAGGCATCTGATTGGGATGCAAATGTTTGGGTAGTTGGAAAGTAGGTGTAGGTGCATAACTTACATAAACAAAAAATAAGAAGGTTTATAATGTTTTGGGAAAGATAAAATATCTGAGTCATTAGAATAAAATTGGTTAGACAAAGAGATAATAAAGTAGGCATAAATAGATAGTACATGCAATCCTTTTAGCAATATAAAAGGTTTAGAAGCTAAAGGTACATCCATAGTATGTATTTGATAAGTGTACAAGACTGAGGTGCTATATAATTTAGAAATAGTGTCTACACAAGGTGAAACAAAATGATAATTTTGTGAGTAAGGATGATCATAAGGTGTCCCCTATCATAAGGTGTCCCCTAAACCTAAAATCATTATTATAGGATCTCCTCTACCACCTCAAACAAATAAAAAATAACCAAAAGCTAAAGTGGTTGTTTAATCTCACACTCAAAATCTAGAAAGTTAAAAGACTAGTGCAAATTTGAAAAATAAAGTAGCCTCAACACTTGCAAGCCTTGATGCCATGTCTTCTTCACACATTCCCTCATTTTAAATATTATACCATGTTATTAAATCAAATATTTATATGTCTAAATTATAATATTTAAGATCAAATCTAGGATAACTAAATTAGCTTTATCATTTCATCAAAGGAGGGCTTGGTAATATAAACAAACCTGGTTCCAAAGGGATCCTAACTACACCCTCAAATGTTAAACCGTAAATTATTATCATGGACACATCTAATTCTATTTTTGGTAATAAATATCCATTATATATATCTATTTTCTTAAAGGTCTACAATTTGACCAATTACATTATTGATATTAGAGCTCCAAATAATGTTATGCCAACCAAGGTCACTCATGCTTTAGGTCTTACTTTTACGAATAGTTTTTGATGTTGTTTCCCCATAGATACAAAACAAGTCAAATTGGTTGTCTAGATCAAGGATGCACAAGTTAATCTATCTTCCTTCCCATATAAAAGGATTTAAATGATGATCCTCATGGCACATTCTAGCCACATACAATATGCTGTCAGGAATAGTTTTTTATAAGGAGTTGGGTGGTGAAATATAAATGGACTTATCTCATGCCACTTTTCTAGTCAATGGTATCAAGCGCAATTTAGAACTCAAATAAAAGGATAAACTTATCATATGTAAATTTGAAGATCTAAGGGACAATATTATTTACAAATATTCAAATTTGGGTAAATACATGATGATGTCTGAAACATAAATATATATGATATAGTTAGTGAAGAGTAAATTTAATTATGATTTTCTTATTGAATTTGATGGAAGTTGTTCATCAGTTGGTGCTAAAGGAGGAATTATTCTTGTTTCACCAAACAAGGATTTTTTTCCATTTTCCTTCAATTTATAGTTTGGGTGTACTCATAACACTGTAGATATGAATCCTTGATTCATGGATTGCATACAACTGAAGAAATGGGAATCTATAACCTAAAGACACAAGGGGGTGCCAAGTTTATCATGAGACAATTTATAAATCAATATTGGGTGAAGAATGACCACTTAAGGTATTAATTGAATAGATTTTGGGATTATATTGAGTTATTTGATGATTTTTTTATTATTTTTGTTATAAGATAAGACAACATTAAGGTTGGTTCACTTACCATTTTAGCATCACTTATGATTCTTCCCCCTAAGATTCAACAAGATAAACACACCATTAAGATCATATATAGGCTAAGTGTGCCTGATAATCCTGACCATTGGTAGGTTTTCGATAACAATGAGCAAATAATTACCTTCTTGGAAAAGGAAAACAACTTTATGAATCTATATTTCTAGGGTAGTACTTCTCCTTATAGGGAATCACATGGACAACAAGATGAAAACTATGACAATGACACCTCTTCTACCAAAATAGCCAATGGATAAAAAAATATGAATACTGGTGAACATGAAAAGGTAAATAAAATAAAGGGAAATAAAATTATGAAAGGTTTGGTTTAACTTTAGGAATTTTTTGACAAGCATGATAAGTACATAAAAGGGAAATTTCATCATCAATTTTTAGATTCTTCCAAATATGAACAAGTGAATATTGGCACTTCTAAAGAACCTAGATATGTCAACATAGGGAAGTTTTATTCTAAAGATGAAATGGATAGATTAATAAATCTCTTTAACATATATAAATATGTGTTTGAATAGATTTATGATTATTTAAAACCCTTTAGGCCTAGATAAATGAAATATAACATTTCATTGAAACCGGATACATTGCCTTATCACCAGAAGTAGAGGCACTACAATCTAAATATTTTTTTAACCATCCATGTTAAAATAAAAAATATTCTTGACACACTTATTATTTTCCCTATCCATCAATCTACTTGGGTTTCCAACATTATATAATTTTACAAGAAGAATGGTGAAATTTGTATTTATATTGATTTCAAGAATTTAAATCAGGGTTCCCTAAAGGATAATTATCCTTTACCTATTATGGATCAAATTATTTAAGTTGTTTTAGGATTATTATCAGGGTATAACTAAGTTGAATTTTTAGTTGATTATCAACATAGCCTTGAGAACCTTTACTGACAAGAGAATGCATTTTGGCCTCATCAATGCTAGAGTTACTTTTCAAAGGAAAATGAAATTGAATTTCCATGATATTAATAATAATATTATAGTGTTTTAATTATTTGAAATAAAAATTTTATCTAAAATATGTGAATATCATTATGATAATTTAGTGAAAGTATTTGACATATCTCATAATTATGGTATTTCCTTAAACCCCCAAAAGTCTATGTTAAGAGTGACTAAAGGAAATATTCTTGGTCACATTATGTAAAAATAAGGAATGGAGATTGATATATAAAGGGTTAAATCCATTCAAAAACTTTATCTCCTTACTAGCAAACAAGACATTAAATTCTTTTTCAATAAAGTCAATTTCTTGAGGAGGTTCATACCTGACTTTGCCAAGCTCAGTAAACGTATCACCAATATGATGAGAGGTAAATATAATTTTAAATGGATCAAGGAAGGGAAATAATCTTTTTATGAAATTAATACTTCCATTTTGAGAGCACCAACTCTAGTTTTTCCTAATTTTAACAAGGATTTTGTCATATACTACTATGCATTTGAACATACTCTATCAATGATCCTAGTAAAAAAGAGTAAGACTTCATGAGTTGTGGATGGAAAAACCATGAGCTCAAATATTACCTGATTTATAAGAATGTTTATTAAATATTAAAGGCTATTAAGTAGTTTAGGTACTACATTATGAATTTATACACTATTATCATGGTCCCAAATCCTGTCATCAAATCCATATCAAGGCAAAAAGAATTCGGTTGAAAATGAAGAGGATGGATAGAAAAAATACAAGCATATGATTTAGACATCGAACCCACCAATATATTTTGAGGATATGGTTTGTGTTAGATAATTATAGAGAATAATCTTAAACACACCATTGACGAAGCTCAAAAGCACTATACATCAAATGAAATACCTAAGATATTTTTGTTAGCACTACAAATGAATGGTGCTAAAAAATATCTAAATTTTTTCACATATGAAAAGTGTCTTTAAGTTTTAAGTTCAATGGAAAAAATAATAATAATATTGATATATATGAGGTATGTCATATGGGATAATACTCTCTTCTAGAGAGGTATTGATGGCGTGTTCTTAAGGTGCATTGATAAGGAACAATAACAGAGGTTGTTGAAAGATTTTCACAAAAAAATATGTGTTGGTCATTTTTAATCACCTATCACAACACACATGATTTGGGATAATTAATATTGACACACCCTTTTAAAATATTCTCAAGAGTGGGTATCTAAAAGTGAAATCTGCCAATTTTGTAATATTTTTCAAGAAAATTACTTTTGGAAGGAAGAAAATAAGAAAAAACTTTGTGATTTTCTATAAATCATTAAAACTAAATTATTGTAGGAATTTTTGTTTATTATTAGTTTTTGATTAATGTTATTATGTTCATTTATTCATTTTATTGATCTTTTTACTCTCTTCTTAAAAAAACATCCCAGTTGATACTAAAATTATTTTGAGTTAATGAATGTGATATTTAGGTGAAATCTACATTTGCTCAATTAATCACATTCTTTATTTTTCCTCTCAATTAAATCTTTTTATTATATTTTATCTAATATTCTTTCTCTATACATGCAAAACCCATAAAGCATTTAGTATGTATATTTATAAATATGCTAGGTTTACGTTTTTCCCCACTTTTGAATAAAGGTAGCTTTGCCTACAAATAAAAGATGGGATTTATCCCATTATAATATTGAATGTGACACACAAATTAAAGTGTTTGACACTTTTTACAACCAACACCTACCAAGAATTCTCAATAAATATTGGAGAAATAAAAAATAGAATAGGAGCAAGAAATTAAGGAAAAATAGGAAAAAGAAAGAGCAAAACAAGAAAAATTAGAAAAAAAGAAGTTAGTAAAAACAAAAATCAAAAGAAGTAGAGAAATAAAAAATGGAAAGGAAGAAAGTTGAGGCAAAGAGAAAATAAAATAAGAGGCATAAAAACATGAATAATAAAATAAAATGAGGGAGGAAGAAGAAGAAAATAAAAGAAGGGAGGAAGAAGAAAATAAAATAAAAGAGGAAGAATAAAATAAATAAAATAAAAAGAAACAAGAGGAAGAAAGGAAAAAAAAAGAAAATAAAAATATACCCAAGTACACCCTAATGAGAATAAAATTAGAGTTGGATCAAAATAAATGATTAACCTTCATTATATTGGTACCATCTAGCTTATTACAACCCATGTTAGGAGGATAGATTATGGTAGCCCTACAAAAGATAACAAGAGTGCCAAGACAAAATGAATGACAAGGTGTGTGAATTTGAAGGAAGGGATAAATATTTATCTCATGATCTTAACCACCACTAGGCCATGATATGATCCAAATTTAACATAACTGATATAACAATAGTTATAAGAGATATTGAATAATTTTATCAGCCACTCGAAAACTGAAGTAGATAAAATCTTCATCCAAATAGAGGTTATAGAAGAGTAGGAGAAAAAACTAATGGGGCCACTTTGGGGAGAAAACTAGAAAAATAGGAAGGATTACAAAGAACTAGAGAAAATATAAAAGGCCATTGGGGATGCAAATACATACTTTTCATACTCTATAAGTTGGCCCATGTGGAATAAAAACTAATATAATAATATGAGGGGTTGGAGAGGCAGTTTAGCATTGCCTCTACTAGCTTTAAAACTAATAAAACCTTTTCAAAAGAATATAAAAATAAATAGATCTCCCTATAGGATGACTATAAGGAGAAACAAGCCTAGATGATACTTATTTTTTAAGAGATGGAGAATTATGGGACATTACTGAGCAACCAAATGGAGAATATGGAAATTTAGATAGTAGGTTATGAGGCATACAATAAAACATTTGATATTTCACTAGCTCCAAGGGATGTGGTTAAGGTAACAAAGGAAAACACTACATTAGAATATAAAATCTTGGATGAGAAGCCCATATTACTAAACTATGAAACCTTCTCCAAAACCATGGTAGATAACTACTTACCCAAGGGGGTGATCCACTAAGGGTAGCATTGTCCTATAAATCTAGATGGGTGATTTGAACAAGGATACTTAAACATCATGTGTTACTCATCTAAGTTTCCAATTATTGATCATATTATCCCCTAGTTTTATTAGAGTTTTGACATTGTAGCGAATGAGTTATTTTAGATTGTCCTATTAGGATTATTCATATTTATCTCAAGAACAAGACAAAGTTATAAAATTTAGGTAAATTTTGGAAATATTCTTTAACAAAATATAAAATTACAAAGAATCACTACATAAACGCTAAAATTACAACAACATAATATATCTTGAAGTCAACCAAACATAGGATCTTACTGACTTGGGCAACATGGTAAGGTTTGGTAACCTGTAGTAATAAAAGACACTCTATATGAGGAAAAAACATGTCTTATAAAGACATGACCATTGGATTATAAAAGATATATATTCAACATTTATATCATAGTTTTTTAATAAGAGATGATATATAGAGATAATATAGTATATAGATAATAATAGAGAAGTGATAGTAGATATATGCGATAATATAGAGTATAAGTAATAAAAAATAATAATATTAGAGAGTGAATAGGTATAACATAATGAAATTTATGAAGTTTAACGATTATTTTTAATTTTATATAAATAAAAATAGTTAGAGTAGGAAAATAAGTGTGTATTATGTAATGTGTATGTGACAAAATGCACTACTTTAAAATTGTATGAATCACTTAATAGTTGAGTAACAACACAATAGTAACCTCTATGATACATTATCTCTAACTAGATTTATTTCTAACTGTATAATTATTTGTAACCAAGTTGTATATTTTTTTGCCAATAGTTCATTTCCTTCAATCATATGCAAAACACAAATTATTCTTCTTGCCTTGTTTGGGTTGCAATACCTAAAAATTATAAGGAAAATAAAAATGTGTTTTGGGCCCTGTGTTATACTAGAGAATAGTTAACTATCTTCATATTGTCAAACTACTCAATGGTAACAATATCGAAAATTAAAAACCTCAATAATTACAAAAATTTAAGCATGCAAACCAATTTTTTGAAACATATCTAACATGAACTTGAGCACTTCAAAAAGTGATCTAATGAATGTTTTATCTTCTCTAGAATGCTAATAATTGTTTCATAAATACATGTGAATAATTAATTCTATTTTTTTCACTTAAGTACCTAAATTAATTATAATTATTATGTATTTATAAATAAATTTAATTTAATTTAGGACCTTATTATTGCCCAAACTGATCTCCAACAATAGAAAATGAAAAATGTAAGAATAAGGGATGAAGGCACTTAAGCTCAAAATAATATTTAGTGTATAGACACTTTAGACAAGACCCAAGAGTGTATGGGTGCTCTAGATACACCCCAAGAGTATATGACTGCTTAGGAAAAATGGGTCCAAAGGGCTTAAATTTAATGATTAATCTTACTTGTCATGATATTTTTTACGATAATTATCTATTCAACATTGCCCTTAAAATGTTAATATAATCCATAATATAAGAAATAAACATTAGAGTAAAAAATATATTTATTATAATCCTTTATAGTTTTTAATGGTATGCCTAAAATTTTACTTTTCATCTACTATGGTTTCCTAACAAAATTGATTGCATTTTATAGTTAATTTTTTAAAATATGGCCATACAACCATCAAATTTAGGCCCTAAGTCCAATTAGGGGGAAATTAAAGGAGAGAGAAAAAGGTGTTAGAGGGGGTTGAGAAAGGCATAATGGACCATCATAAATTATTTAAATACACTAACGATACCTAATTTGGACTAATGATTAAAAAATATACATACACGTCATAAAGTTAAAAATCAATGATTAATAAAATCTCAAGGGACTATTTTTAGGTGTCTATAGGTCTCGATACAAAATAACTTGATTTAAGTTTCCATTTGGTCATTAAAAATAGTCTTTATACAAAGCAAAATGCTTTTAACTTTAGTCTAATCTCATTTCTCAATTTAAACCATAAGAGAAAACTCCATGTGAAAATTTGGAAAGAAAATATAATTCTGCAATGTCCACTCATCACAAAAATAAAACAAACCTCACAATAATCCAAAAAAATAAAATGCAATTACCTAAGAGTAGGGGAAGGGGACCATTATTTGGGATCCCTAACTTTAGGGTTTCACATCTTCCATATTACCCACCTCATGCTCTAAAGTTTTAGATTTATATAGTTTAATCTTTTTTAAGTTTGAAAAGGTCATTTGGGATAAAAACTACATTACGAGAAGTTGTAAGATGAAATTTTCACCAACATTTCATTTTTTCACATTTTGGAGGTCCAAATAATCATTGGGACCAAAGGGATCAATAATTTGGATTGAAATCACCAAAAAATATTTTTAAATGAACCTATTATTGTATTGTTGACATGTGAGCCATTGATCAAAATATGTATAAGTCATTAACATGAAATGATGTACCCTCGTAGAATATGTATGTGTCATTAATATATAATTATGTTCCATGTTAGAAGATTTATGGATCATATATGTGGAAGCCATCTCCATTTTACAAATGGCTCAGTGGGATTTTATCCATTAATGTGGCAAGTTAATGCCACCATGTAGGTCACCAACCACATTCTCTCCCTACCTTTTCACACATCTCATCCCATAAAATAATTACAAATTGCCCAAAATTTCTCGACCATGCCATGTTATGTAGAATAATTTTAGTCAACACATTGGAGGGATGAAAGCATAAGTGAAGGTGTGTTACCTATAACTAAACCAATAATAGTGTTTTGTTTAATTTTCACTTGGTTGTTATTGTTAATGTGCCTTCTTTGTTCATGTTTTTTTACTGCATGCATTCACATATTAGTAAACATTTACTGGTATGTTAATAAACTAACACATTTATTGTTCATATATATTCCATTCACTCTATTGTGTTATGCATTCAATATGAACTCATGATAGAAAATACATGGCTCATAAATGTGGAAACCATAACCATTTTCCACATGGCTAGATGGGATTTTTAAATTACCTAATGTGGTAAGTAAATTCCACCCTACATTCCATAAATATTCATGATTATTAATATTTTGGCATGATTGTTATGGTTTTCATGTCTTCTATGTTCTTGTCTTCTATTGTGTTCCTTATATGTTCCCAGTTTTTTGGCATGTTTTATTTGTTCATGTTTTTTTTGCATGCCTTCACATCTAATTAAAAATTTACTATTATTTTAATGGAGTGATGAAACATACCCAAAACTATTGAACATGTCATGTTACATAGAAAAATTTCAATCGACATAATGGATGGATGAAATCATTCATGCATATGTGTTGCCTATAACTGAACCCACAAAAATGACTTATTTTGTTTTCACATGGATATTATTATTATTATTATTATTATTATTATTATTATTATTATTATTATTATTATTCCATTAATAAATGTCTCTCCCTATCTTTTTTCATAGCTCCTTCCCCAAATTAATAGTCAATTTTGAGTCAAATGGGAATGAATGTTGTGGGTAAATTTTCCATTACTATATAACTCCTCCCCCAAACACCCATGGAACCTATTTGAAAGCTATATTTTTTTTTCATGCCTTCACTTTTGACTAAAAATTTAGTGGTATGTTAATGGAGTGATGAAACATTACACATAGGTGTGTTTCCTATATATCAACCCTTATCTATGTTCATTTTTCCTTTCACTTTCCTGTTAATAAAATTATGCATTTTATTTACATGGTATTCCTATGTGGCTTCACATCTAATTTAATTCAAGGTTTTCATTACATATAAATAAATTTTATTGTTTTGTATCAACCAATATATATTTTAAATTATGTGGCCATGTTGAAAGACATTTGTGTCATTAATATGCAAGGAATTTACATGTTGGAAGTACAAAACATTATACACAACTAAACTCACATCATTAACCTCTTTTCATTCCCATTTGACTCCAAATTTGTTTTTTTAATGGAAGGCCTAGACATTTATTGAATTCATGTTGTAGTGTGGCTCATATTTGTGTGCATTTAATACAAATGAAACCACCATGTGATTTTATATTCATTTTTGTTTCTCTACACAATATGGGTTGGAAGACATACCATTTATTGGTATGTGGACAGAAGCCCTCAAGGTTTAAATTCACATGAAAATAATTGTTATTTTATTTATATCAAAATTAAATAGGGGAAGGGACCAATATTTGGGACTCTTAATTTTGAAAGTTGTTTTGTTGTGTTGATCATGCCATTTGATTATTATAATGGAAGCACATGAGATTTCATTTACATACCAATAAAATTTATTGTCTTTACATTCAACCCAATTATTATTTGAATGGAATACTTAACATTTTCTGGTATGTAGATGGAAGACTTGAAGGGTTTCATTGAAATAGTAGTAAAAGTTATTGTATTTGTATCAAAATTAAGGTTCTCATTCACATATCAGGGAATGTAATTGTTTTGGTATCAAACTAATTTTTTTTTATTTCATGTTGCTCTATGATTTTTGTGAGTCACAACTACTGATTTGATAAGTAAGGCCAGGTTTATTTAGTTTCTCCTTTAGTAAATTTAGGGCGTAGACATGTGAATGTAAAATTAACCCTCTTTGTTTAAAATTTTGATCAATAATATTTAATTAAAAAAACACATTATTTTATAATTGGCTTATAATTTAGACACTTAAGGCACACATCAAAATAAATATCAGTCACTAATATAAAAAAAAGGGCCATGTTGAAATATAGGTGTGTCTAAAAGATTAAATACTTACTGGTATGTGGATAGAAGCCATAAATGTTTCTAATTTCATACCATTAAATGTTACTACCTTTTTAGCAATATTAAGAATTTCATTAACATACCATTAAACATAGACTCAGATGTATCAAACAAAATCCTTTTTTGAAATCATGTTATTGTGCTTTCCATATGCTATTATTATTAAATTACTAAACATTTATTGCTATATGGATGGAAACCATGAAATTTAATTACATATTACCATGAATTATTATTATTGTGTTATTCATTAACATGTTTATAATTACAAATATTATTTGTCTTAAGTGTTATTAATATTTTTTTTATATGTCGTTGTGACATGTTGTTGATAGTTTGTCTATTTTATTATAAATGTTGTAGATATTTTTTCCATTCTATTGACAATTACCATATTCATGCTTTCTTATTTTTTACAAATTTTGATTTGTTGTAGAGGGTTAATTTTTATGCACTAATCAATTTGTACTTTTTTGCATACATTATGTTTCTTGACACTTGTTATATGTTTTTAGAGTTTTTTTTCCCATTGTGTTTCTTAACATAGTATATGTTTGTAAAGTTTGGAATACTCGTATAGTTTTATTTTTTGAAATTTTTAAAATTTACAGTACACAACTCTACATTGATTCTATTATTTATGTGTTGTTGATGTTTATTTTATGTCGGTAATGATGACAAATTTCAAAGTCAAGAGCAGAGAACAACAATGGGATGTTTTCTTTTAGGTGAAAGTTTTTAAACTATCATTAAGATAATGATACATTTTTAGGCTAGATGGTAGATATAAAATAAAATTAATTACATTACATAATCAAACTAAATTTATTTACTTTCATTAAATTTCTTGATACACTTCAATTGCTTACATAAAAAACTAAATACATTTAATTGTGTTTATAATTTATTATTGTTCCCTTTGGATTGAGGCTAAGATTTGATGCTCCCTCCCTCAACCATTCTCCTCAGATTTCTTGCATTGGTAGACTTAAACCATCTTAGTTGAAACTTAATATTGCATTTGAATCCTATCGATCCATTTGTTGAATTTACATGTGCATTTTTTTGACTTGCAATACCTTTAAAATATGTAACTCTTCTTCATTAACATTTTGATAATTTTTTTTGATAAATTTAACTCATTTGTTCTTCATTATTACATTTAAGGTTGTAAAAATGATATGAGTTGTTCATTCCCATACCATTCCTGAATCCCCTATCCCTTTCATCACACTCTTTGTTTTTATCCTTTTATTTGCCTTGGTTGTATCTTCTATTGTAATTTATTTTGTATTGTGCATCCCTTTAAAATTTTATGATGTCCCATTTTGATTGTGGCCAAGACTTGGTGCTCAATCCCTCATCTAATCCACTTGGGTTTTTATTATTATTATAGTGGGTTTCCCTTATTCATTAACCTCTTCATTGATGACTTCAACAAATTTCACTTATATATTCCTAATTATTCCATGTGGTCATCTTATTCTTTGCATTCCTAATTGTGACCTATAATAGTCAACAAATTATATAAGTAATTTAAAATATAATAACAATCATATCAAAACCAAGTATGGGAAAAATGATTATAATGTTGAACATGTGAATGAATAATACTTAAGGTAAATAATATTTGTAATTTTTAACATGTTAATGAATAACACAACAAGAATAATTCATAGTAACATATAATTAACTTTCATGGTTTCAATCCACATAGAAATAAATGTTCAGTAATTTAATAACAACATGTAGAAAGCACAACAGCATGATTTCACTTAAGGATTTTATTTGACACATATTAGTTTACATTTATTGGTATTTTAATGAAATTCTTAATTTTGATATAAATATAGTAGTAATTACTGGTGTGTGAATGAAAACATTCATGGTTTCCATCCACATACCAGTAAATATTTAGTCTTACAAACACACCTATATTTCAACATATCCATTTATTATATATTAATGACCAGTATTTATTTTGATTTGTGCCTTGTTAAAATTATAAGCCAATGATACAATAATGTGTTTGTTCAAAAAATATTATTGATCAAAATTTAAAACTAGGGGGGTTAAGTCTACATTCATAACTCTACCCACTAGATTAGTTGGAAGGAGAAACAAAACTTAGACTTTCTTCTCCAATCATTATGTGTGACTCATAAAATACACACAATAACATGAAATCAAAAAATAATTTGGTTTGATTAAAAAAATTATACTTTTCGTGATATGTGAAAGAGAACCTTAATTTTTATATAAATATAATAAATTTTACTGCAATGTGAATGAAATGCTTTAGGGATTCCATCCACATACCAATAAATTTGAAGTCTTCTATACACATAAAATTAGGTTAAATACAAATATTGTAATATTTGGTGGTATGTGAATGAAAACCTCTAGTGATTCTATTAGAATACTAACAAATGTTGAGTTAGATATGAATGAAAACATGGGTTTAGGTGTGGGAAACATTTCATCCTTCTAACATGGTGATCAAGTTGAATATGACATGTATGGAGATATTAACACACCACACTAATGGAAAAAATGGATAGTAACTTTTTTGGGCTTATAAATTGTATTTGTGATAAAAAAAATTATTGACTAGAAGGAGCAATCAAAGTCACCTATGATAAATGAGTTTGTAAATAATGTCCTCTACTATGGGGTAACTTTGAATGCTCTTGTTAGTGAATGAAAACCTCCATCAAAATTGTGGGTTCAATTATGGGTAACATTTCATCCTATTAGAGGTAAAAATCACTGAGGGGGGAGGTGAATTAGTGGTGGAAAATAATCATATTTAATTTATAAACCCTTCAAATACTTAAGCATTCAATACAACCATTCATGAAGCATTTAAGATGTTTATAGTAGTGAAAAATAGATAATGAAAGATCACACACACAACACAAGATCTATATGGGAAACCCTCTTAGTTAATAAAACCAACACTCAATCCTACAAACATATGGACTACTTTCCCTATAATAAGTATGTAAACATGAGATTTTAGTGAAACACATGTTCCATAAGGAGTACCTATCCCTATGATGGTCAAGTCTTTCTAACCAAAGTATATTGAAACATCTATTTCACAAGGAACACATGCCCCTAGGATGGTAAAACACTTTTGACCTAAATTTATTGAAACATCTATTTCATAAGAAACACCTACCCTTAGTATGGTAAGGTCCTTTTGACCATAATTTATTGAAACACCTACTTCACAAGGAGCACCTACCCCTAAGGATGGTCAAGTCCTTCTAGCCTAGATGTTGAGCACCCTCCCAACACCTATGATTTGAACATATCTTGATAATTAATTACCTAACAATATGATGGAGATACGTTGTAAGCACAACCCCCATTCACTTATTCACACAATCATAGACATCCAAAACCACCTATTAGATCACTCTACATTTCTCAATAACTCTATCAAAACTTCAACAACATGACTAAATGATCATACACATAGTCCACACTTTGACATACCACTCAAATCAACCACCAAGGTTACATAGACATTATATATCCTTCAATCTCACTCAAGGCATCCAAAACATCCTTTTGGATCACTCTAGACCTCTTTGTTCATCCTTAATATTCAAACCTACAAAATCATTATATTTGACATCAAAAATATAACTTATAGGTCATACACATAGACATCAACCTACTCTTCTCTACAACCCATCCACTAGGAGCACACCCTTTCTTCTTTCATTCACTCTTCAACTCTCACACACACATCTTCTCTCAAGTCTAGAAATCACCACCTTTGATTTCACCTTTTATAGATCCATCATGATTATTATCTTCTAGGTAAACCATAAAACTTGTCTTAGCCCTTAATAAATCTAACATAACTCAATACCACTCTCATAGGTTAGCCATAACAACTATGGGTCACACTTAAGTAGTTGTACCTTTCAATTAGGCCTTAGTAGCCCTTATAAGTCTCATAGAGACCTATTCACCCATTTAGCACTTCATCAAGAAATTTAGAAACACAGGACCACTTCCAAATGCATAGGTCCACTCCACATGACCTCTTAAACAACCTAAAATTATTACAATCATAATTTCACACATTTGTGTATGTTTAATTTTTCAAACATTGGCCTTGTACACAAGAACACCATGAATGAATAAACAATCAACTTCTAAGCATTTGTTCATAATGAATATGGATTTGTCAAACATTTAAAATCCATATAGATGATCCTAATTGAGTATAAAACACTTTATAATATCCCAGTCCCATTGAAACATCTAAATACCATTAAAATAACTCAAATATCCTTGGATCACTTACAAAACATGGTCAAACACATAGTAAAATTTGGATATTAATAACTTTGACTGTCAAAACATTTAAAACTTCTAACTAGATTCACTTGATGCACCTTGAAGTCCTCTAAATTTTTTATTTTCAATATATTTACATGCTTGGGTCCATAAAATATTTTGATCTGACATGTCTACCTATGTGGCATCTCCTTACCATGTTATTTATTTAATTTCAAAATATGACCATTATCACTTCATACATTTGTCTTCATCTCATTCCCCTAGAGATTTGATCAAATTTAGTCTATTGATCTATTAGAAAGTCTCTTAGCCTTGACTTTAAATGTTGGTCATTGATATTTTATCTAGGCTTTGATATTGTGACACTTGATAGCCCTATGTGTCTTCTATGTACCCTACTATTATTATCCATCCAATTAATGTTTTTATGCCACATGGTGGTGTTGCATGAAATCGATGATTATTGACTTATTGACTCAATTCACACCATCGATATCCATTTACATAGTTGAACACACATTTTTGATCTTTAATCTGCATAATCAAATGTGCACTATTGATATGTTAAACATTCACCATGATTGTGACACATGTCACCATCATGTTCAATCTCAAGATCCTTTGAAATATTGATTTCATGCTCACCATTTGATCTCCATCTTCACTATTGAATGCATGCTATCAATATTTTATCTTGACTTATTGACCTTAGAATTCAATGTATATCAATGATCATAATTTGTACACAAGAATATGCACCATTGATCTTGATCTGGGTAATTTCAACTTATTGACTTCAGGGGATCACCCACATGTCATTGATCTTTGATATGATTGAGTGAGGTTTTGACACTTGGTATCCCTACATTCAATTCATACATGTGAATAGTAAAATCAATGAATAAGTATTCAGGACATATATAGAGTTAGCATAAATCTTAGACTAAGGTTTTAATGAATTAATAAATTCAATCAAAACTAAGGCTAAAATTAAACCAAGACTAAGATGGAATAATGTGACCCATCAAACATATGAATCCATTTTAGTAAGAACTTAGGCTAAAGTAATTTAGACTAAGGTTTTGAAATTTATTTAAACCTAAATTCAATTAATCAATTAATGACTAAATGTTAACATAATGAATCGAATGGGACCATATTAGTTAACCAACTAAGGGTCAAATTAACATTTAAGCATAAACCCATGAAAATTTGTTCATTCTTATGAAGATCCATTGATCTTGCAAGATGGAAATACATGAGCCAAATGTTAGCAACATTAGATAAGATCAAATAAATCTTGTGTGCTATCATTTAAATGTAAGCTAAATCAACACACGATACTCAATAATATAGTATGATCAAGTTGAATGCCTGATTTATAGCATAATTTGTAAAATTTAAACAAGGGTCCTTATTTTTTTAGAAATGGGGGATGTTGACCTCAATAAATGGTGACTTCTAAGGTAAACATTAAAAAATACTATAATTTAGATACTTTTGGTTCAAAATAATAACTAGACTAGTCATTCCATATGATTAAGTACCATTATTAAGATCAATTCATAATTGAAACAAGTCTTATAAATGTAGAATTAAGGTTAAATATAAAAAAATAGTCATGTTGTGTGTGTGATTTAATTCATTTAGTAATTTCTATTAGGATTCAAATAATAACTTCTATATTTCATGACCTTAAACATTAACATAGACTTATAACATATTTAGATATTCATTATGAATCATGATTTATAAAAAGGTAAGGCCTGGGCATTTCTCTACTACCATCCATGAATCATAGTCCCAAAAAATATACATTTGGTTCCACTCTAGGCCTTGTTCCATTGGAATTTAGGCATCCATAGCCTTGGTTGAGATTCCTAGAATCACCTTTGCTCAAATGTTTTTTAGATTTTTAATAATGATTTTATATTCATATTTTTGGATTGTATTTAGATTTGTAACAAAGGTTGGGAACCAAAATTAGCCAGTGTTTAGGATTTTTGTCAAATGTTTGATTTTCAAGACAATCATCTTTGGTCATAGACTTCATCCTAGGAAATAATGTTATTTAAGTGCTAACACAACTTTGTTCTAATAATTCAATTTTTTTTCAAACACATGCAATCCTTATTGAAATAAAACTTAGATCAAAATAAGGTTTAAGATTTTTTAAAGAATAATTAGTCTAGATATTAATCTACATCAATTTCTCATAAACATAAAATTAAACTCATAATTCCAAAATCCATGAGCAACCAATGTTTAAGAGTCATATATGGATTCTTGTTTTATGAATTTACATTGAGCATTTAGATGGGTTTGGATCTTGAAGACTTATCTTGGAAAATACTTATTAGAATCTAGAGAACAAAGCAAAGAAAGCAGACACATAATAAGTAAACAAATATTCACAAATACTATTTAAATACAGGGGAAAAGAATTAAAATAATCTAAACCTACCTACACTAACTCTAACTAATCATACAAATTAATCTATAAAGACTTGAGGTGGAACAATAGAGAAGTGATGATTCAAATACTTCCCATTGGTTGGAAAATTAAACTCTACTCCCTACAAGTCTTTGATATTAAATGTTTTTTATCCTAATGTATCAACTATTTGGTAAGGTCTAATCCATAAAGGAGTGAATTTTCCATGTTTTCTTTCTGGCTCATATGCTTTGTCCCATAGGAGAACTAGGTCTCCCTGTCTGATCACCTTGATCTTTGACCATTTATCAAACCATCTTTTGATAGTTGTTTGATGTATTCTAAAATTATCAATTGCTTCTTCTCTATAATAATCCATTTGGATGATATAAAGAAACTTGAAATTGACATATTATTGATCTTATTGCATATACTCCTGTATAAACTTATAAGTTGGAAATTTGAGATTAATTGGAAAGATTGGTCATTATCCCTAAACCAAGAGAAATTGTGATACTTTTAGATCTTTTTTCACTCTGGTTCTATCTTCCCATAGAGTATACTTCAGAAATAGATGCCATGTTCTTGGTTTTTGAGATGCAGACTTATTAATAACTTTCATTAAATTATTTTTTATAGACTCTCAAACTCCATTACCCTAAGGGTAATGATTAGATGAAAACTTAAGAGTTATTTTATTATCATAAACCCACTCAATCATCTTCATAGATGTAAACATTTATGTATTATCATAGACCAATAATACTGGCATCCCAAACCTAGTGCAAATGTTTTCTTCTAAGAACTTGATAACATCTTCAATCCTACATTATTTTGTTACTACTTCTTCTATCCATCTTGTAAAGTAATCTATGGTAGTAAGAACATACTTATCCCCAATAGAAGAATTAGGATTGATAAACCATACAAATTCCAAACCCCATTGAGTAAATGGTTTGTCAATTAAAATTGGCCTTAAGGGCATAGCTAATTTAGGTTCCTTTATATTGAAGATTTGACATTGATGACATTCCCTAACATGCTTGTGAGAATCCTTGAAAACGGTTGGCCAATAAAATCATGCCCTTAGGATTTTGTAAGCTATTGTTTTCCCAAAAGGGTGTCCACTCCCAAGTTTTTCAAGGAAGGTACTAAATATTTTAGATGATTCTTCCTTTGAAACACATCTCAAATACACTCCTTCATATTTCTTCTTGTAAAGTATCCCATCCTTGATCAAGAAATGAGCTACTTTGAGCCTCAAGGATATTCTCTATTATTTTCTTAGTCTTATAGGGTGATAACCATTAATTAGGAAATGAATGATTGCATCATACCAATCATTTGGTTGAAACTATCATTGGTCAACCTGTATGATTCTCAATCTAGGATTACTATATAAATGAATTGAATCAATCCTTGACACCTCACCAATTTAGAAATTTTCATTTTAAGATCATATTCTTGGAGTATATACATCCATTTACATATTATTTCTCCTAATTCACATTAACTCAACATGTGTTTAGTAGAAGGGTCTAATAATATGGCATGTACTTTATTCTTAAGAATATAGTGTCTAAACTTTTTAACTGCCTTAACCAAAACAAGTGATTATTTATCAATTAGGGAATAATTTAACTCAACATTTTTTAATTGAGTACTCATAATTGAAATTGGATGATCATATTTATCAATTTTCTAAGTTAATATTTCTACTATAGTATGTTCATAAGTAAAAGAATAAATATAAAAATCTTTTTTAAAGTCAAGACTTATCAGTACAGGTGCATGTCCTATTGCTTCCTTGATATCCTTGAAGTATTTCTTTGTTTCTTCTTTACATTCAAATTTTGTATCCTTCTTTATCATGTCATTGAATGGTTTCACAATCTCTACAAAACCAAAAATGAATTTCCTTACAAAATTGATCTTATTAAAGAAAGACTTTAGCTCTTTTCTACTATTTAGGGGTTCTTTTTTAGATATGGAATTGACTCTATCTAGATATATATAAATCCCATCTCTAGTTATCACATGTCCTAGTAATTTCCCTTCAGTTACAATAAAATTGCTTTTCTTAGGGTTAAGGGAAATTCCTTGCCTTTGAAAACATTCAAATACTTGTTGTAAATGCATTATGTGATATTCCCTATTCTTCAAAAACACAATTAGATCATCCATATATATAATGATACATTTACCTATGAGACCTTAAAAGGCATGGTCCATAGCTCTCTAATAGGTAGCCCTTACATTTATGAGTCTAAAAAGCATCCTCTTGTAAGAAAAAGTGCCCCATGTTATTACGAATATAGTTTTCATTCTATCTTCCTTGAAAAAAAGTACTTGATTGTAACCTATAAAACCATTTAGGAGAGACATCATGGTAGAACCACTAATAATTTGAATCACCTGGTC
This sequence comes from Torreya grandis, assembly GCA_037957365.1. Lineage (NCBI taxonomy): Eukaryota > Viridiplantae > Streptophyta > Pinopsida > Cupressales > Taxaceae > Torreya > Torreya grandis. The sequence goes on along the minus strand of JARHVA010000371.1, from coordinate 400,226 downwards.
AAGGGATGGAAAAGGATAATTATCATTTTCAAAATATTTATTCAAGTTCCTAAAATCTATGCATAATCTAATCTATCCTTTTTTATTTCTAACTAGTACTAAAGTAATTACCTAGGTAGAATGTCTAATTACAAAAAATATTTATGCATCTAATAATTTGTTGACTTCTTTATAAATAAATGGTTACAAAACATGATTAACTAGTCTTTTATTTTGCCTAAATGGTTTACAAGCTTATTTCAAGGGAATAGTATGGGTGATAACTCGATTATCAAAGATATCCAAGTATTCATAAGACCATGCAATAATATCCTTGTACCTAGTCAATTAATTTTTAGCATTTTTAGACTCTATGTTTACATATGTTCTACCAAGGTTTACTAGTTGAGGTTGACCTTAAGTTCCTAGGTCAATTACATTATAATCCTTCCCATTTACCTTAGAAAATTTAGCAATTTCAGATAGATTATATTTTTCAAACAGTCTTTCGAAGGAAATCATGCCTTTTGGAATTTTGTTATCATTCAGTTGTATTATCTTCTCATCAATTCTATCACTATCAAGAGAGTTCTCATTAACCTCATCGATAATATGAGACTCAAACACTCCTACATTGTTCATTATTTTAATGATTTGTTGGTCATCACTAAACACTTTTAGATGATTAATATTGTTAGGTATAGAGGGACATGGGACCAATTCAATGTTAAACCTTTGAGAATATTAATTTACCATTAAGTTAGCTACAATTGAATCTAGTTCATCAACAGACTAATTTCCTTCTCTAGGGATTGAAACAATATTGAAAGCATCAAAATACTCAATCAAGTCCTATAATCTAAACTTGTATTTCTTTATAAAAGATAATTTGCATTGATACTTGCTTCTAACCTGATTGACTATTAGTTTAGAATCACTATATAATATTAGTTATTTAACCTTGTGTTTAATAGAAAATTGTAATCCTACGATCAATGCTTCATACTTTTCCAAATTATTAGTGCAAGGAAAACAAAGTTTGTAAGAATCCTTATATTCTTTCCCAATGGGATGAGTAAAACTAATCTTACTCCATATTCATATTTTCATCTAACACCATCAACATATAGTTTCCAAAGTCTAAGCATAGCATGAGAGTCTTTAGAATTATATACCCGAGGAGTGTCAACGGTGTAAACCCCTAAATTATAATTAACTAATTAACCTTTTCATTAGATGCATTATATTCAATGATCATATGCTTCATATTTGGTTCCCTTTCAATATTAATTTGATTATGAACTTCCTCCCATGACAACCACATGTGAGAGAAATCAATTTATATGTATCCATTCAAAGCTTTGGTCCAATCTTTGCTAAGCAACATCCTATAATCATCAGGAATGTCCATAAAATGAATATCAATAAATTTATGCACTCTTGGTTATAAAATTAATTGCTTATGCACATTTAATAATTCAACAATCACTTCAACTCTAGATTTGTCTAATTGAGGACTACTCTATTAGACTTAATAGGAGTTAAACCAAGATTTTCACAAATACTTGCTATCATGATATTTGTAAAGGCACCTAAATATAACAAAAAATTATGCAAGTTTTTACCAAAACTCTAAATGTTATTAAAAAGGGTGGAACCTCTATTTTATTCTTATAAATTACTACATTTGTATTTGTAGGTTTCTATGATTTACTAGGTTTTTTTAGTTGAAGATTCTAGTAACAAGACTCTCTATTTAGTTATCTAAGTCAATTCATGTAATGTGATATTAACTTTAATTTTTTTCATATCCTATACTATGTTGTAGCCACTCCTAGTAGAAGAATTAGATAAATCAAATTTATTTATAGTGTTACTTCCCTATAGAGGTTTTTGATTATTTTCAGCTTTGGGATTAGGAGTATAAATGTTGTTTGGTGGAATAAAACTTGTCTTTGGTTTCTTTTGTTCTCTATTCCTCAATGGATAAGTCTTATTTAGATATTTTTGACAATCATGAATCTCCTTTGGAGTATCTTTAGGATCATTCTCATCTTAAAATGGAAAATCAAAGGTTTCCATAATAAGAGTTATTTTGAAAGATTTAGATGTCTTTAAAGATATAAATGAACCTAAAAAATTTTATTTGTTAGTCATAACTTAAAATGTATCTAATTAATGTTGAAATACTTCAAAATCATTAAAAAAAATTATATAGTCTAATTCACCATGTTTTGCAGTGTTGTGAACCCTACAATAATTAGTTAAAACTACATCATAAATGTTTATTTTAGGTATGTTCTTGGTTTTAGATGACTCATTATTAATTCTAAATTTTATATTGTGAAACCTATTTGTAGGTCTATTAAAAATTTTATATTATTAGTTTCTGTTGAAATTCTCCCTAGTGTTACCTACCTATTTTTATAACTAAAGAAAATCAGTGCCCAATTTTTAAACCATTTTCAATATGGAGTCATTTTCATTCTAAGGTGCCTTCAAAATATGGTCTTGAGTACTATTAATAGATATTATCACCATATCTCATTTTTTGTGTGTATGGGATTCATTTTTAGAGTTATTTACTAATCCTAGGTTCTAACTAGGATGAGCATGACTCAAAAACAACTAGTTTAAAACTGGAGTTTGATTCAAAGAAGGAATGTTATGATGAGAATCTGGGATGATATTCAATATAGGTAAATTAGGATTTATATTAGGAATAAAATATGCTAATTAATCTTGGGGTTGCATTTGATCACTAATTTTCACAACTCAACATAGGCCAAAGCTAATGTATTTATGGCCCCAATAGCTCTTTTTAGAAATATAGAAGTCATTGGATCTAAAGCATCATTATATATATCTAAATATAAAGCTTCATTAGGATTATAAGGAGTTATAGTTATACTAAAAATATTTTGAAATATAGCATTGAAAGATCTAATGATTTTATTTGAATCTCTCTTTGCCATAGTGAACTATTGATATAAAACATAGGGATTGATGATCTTTCTAAACTAATTGATGAAATAATTATTGAAATGATTCTAATTGATGATGTAATTTTTAGGAATATTAAGAAACCAATCATATGATCCATATCTAAAGGTAAAAGGAAACAACCTATAGGCAACATCTTCATGAACAACATTTAACAATCTTAAGGTAGCCTTAAAATACTTGATGTGTTCTTTAGTAGTAACAATGCCTGAAGGATTAAACGAACTTAAATATTTTTATATATTTCTAGAAATAATTGATTAATTATGAAATAAAATAAAAAATGGAATTCTTTCCTCAAAATAATAGTAGCAAAGACATATGGAGGAAAATTCAGATTTAAGAAAATACACATATAACACTGATATAATGTGGTTCACCAATGTGGGCTATGTCCACCAAGAAGCTCTCAATAATATTATAAACAAGAGTACAAGAAAACTCTCAACAATAATTTATTACATAGATAACTTTCTACAACTTGAATTCACACCAATATTTTTGAGATGTTAAGCCACACCTCAAACCCGATCACACCAATTGAAGAGATAAATTATAGAGCTCAAAATGAGATATAAAATGCAATGAATAATGTGTCACCCCTCATCCCTATTTATAATTTTAAAAATCTCCTAAAAAATGTATTATAACCATAGATATAACCATATCCCCACAAAATAAGGCAAAAAATAAGTGAGGTTTCAACCACATAATCCACTAATTCTCTCAACACCTTTAAATTATACCCACTTCCCACAAATGTGCCACAAATAGGGGAAGTGGTTAAAATTTATCCCATAATTGTAAAAGGTAAATATGTCATGTCAAAATTGTCCCGATAATTGTATTTATACCTTAGGGTTGAAATGGACTCCATATTCAACAATCTCCCACTTGAGTTTGTTTCCCCTTGAATGAAATTTAACACTCCTCCATGATCTTCATGAAAACCAACTAAAGCTAAACATAACCTCAACTTCTCCAATGTGACTACCTTGGTCATCATATCTATAATATTTTGGCTTGTATGTATCTTCTCTAGCTTTACCATGTTTTCCTCCAAAGCTACCTTGATGAAATGATACTACAACTATATGTGTTTCATCCTTGAGTGGAAACTAGAGTTATTGGCTAAATGTATAACACTCTGACTATCATTATGTAATCCCCAAACTTCCTTCTTATGCCCTAACTCATTAAATATTATAACCAAATAATCTCCTTGTTAGCTTTTGTAGTAGAAACATACTCATCCTCTGTGGTTGATATAGCCATAACCTTATATATCCAAGAAATCTAACTAACCACTATATCCTCGATAGTAAATAAATAACCTATTGTACTCTTACTATCAATATCCCTAGAAATATCCAAGTCCAAAAAACCATGTAAATTGGCGTCTGATCCACCTAAACATAATGTTGTATCCATAGTTCCTCTCAAATATCAAAGAATCCACTTCACTACTTTCAAGTGTTCATAACCTAGATTATTCATATACCTACTTACTACTCCCACTACATGGGTAATATCTAGCCTAGTATAAACCATATCATACATTAGGATACCAACCACTTATGAGTAAGGTACCTTGGACATATTTATCTTTTCTTCTTCTATCTTGGGACATTTCTCCTTTGATAATCTAAAATGGCCTGCCAAAGGTGTCCTAACTAGCTTAGCATCCTACATACTAAACCTCTCCAAAACTTTATTCACATAATTTTCTTGACCTAAGATTAGATTCCTTTCTTTCCTATCCTGAGTTATCCTCATACCAAGGATTTACTTCATTACACCCAAATCCTTTATAAGAAAGGAATCATCAAGCTACTTCTTAAGTACTTGAATCTGTTGCATGTTCTTTATTGTAACCAACATATCATCTACATATAAGTATAAGATAATATAATTACTATCCTAAAATTTCTTAGCATACATGCAATGGTTAGAATGACACCTGAAGTAACCCTATTCTAGCATAAAACTATCAAACTTAATATACCATTATCGTGGAGCTTGAATCAGGCCATATAAGCTCTTCTTTAGTCTGCACACCAATTACTCCTTTCCTTTGACCTCATAACCCTGTGGCTATTCCATATATAATTCCTCCTCTAAATCACCATGAAAGAACATAGCCTTCACATCTAACTATTCTAAGTGTAAATCCTCTACTACAACTATACCAAGCATAGTTCTAATAGAATTCATTTTAACAATAGGATAAAAAATCTCATCAAAATCAATACCTTTCTTTTGTGAAAATGCCTTGACCACCAACTAAGCCTTGTACCTTTTCCTTATTCCATATTCTTCTTTGATTTGGTATACCCTATTATTCTAAAATGCTCTCTTACCATTGGTTAGCTTCACCAAACCCCACATTTAGTTCTCCATAAGAGAACTATGTTCCTCTTCCATGGCTTGATCCCACTTATCCCTAGCATTCATGTGCATTGCTTCCTTGAAACATTCTAGTTCTCCACTATAAATAAGTAGCAAATAAATAAAAGATGGGTAAAAATGTTTAAGATTTTTTCTTACCCTATAAGACCTTCTTATTATAGGAGTTTGGGCTTCCTATGTAAGAGGTTCCTAAACTGTCTCCTTCGACACCTTACCATTCTTAATATCATCCAAAACTGTGTAATATTTTTGTTATTATTCCTAAAATTAATCCTTATACATGACTTTTTATTTAAATACAACATCTCTAGACCATAATATTTTATTGTCTCTAAGACTCCAAACTAAAAAACCAAAGTCAATCTCACCATAACCAATAAAGGTGCATCTCTCAAACTTAGCTTCTAATTTGGTCCTATCTTTCTTGGGAACATGAACTAATGCCTTGCATCCAAATACCCTAAGTAAATAAAAATTAACTTTCTTACTAGACCAAGCTTCCTTAGTTCTACCTCCATCTAAAGGTACTTAAGGTTTTATATTAATTAGAAATACCATTATGTTAACTACTTCTACCCAAAACATTAGGGGTAATGTTACATGTAACCTCATGTTCCTATCACACTCAATGATTGTTCTATTCATCCTTTATGACACTTCATTCTCATATGGTGTCCATGGAACTATCCTTTGCCTATGAATTCGATTATGTGAACAATAATCATCAAATGCTTTGCTACGATACTCACCTCCATTGTCTAACCTGAGACATTTCAACTTGAGACCTATTCATTCTCAACCAAATCTTTCCATATTTTTAATTTTTCAAATACATCATATTTATTCTTAATGCAATAAATCTAAACTTTTATAGTTGCATCATCAATAAATGTAACATAATAATTTGAACCACCAATAAAAGATACCTGAGTTGGCACCCATACATCTGAGTGAACCAACTCTAACTTATTTTCCTTCTTTGTAGGTCCAAACCTTAAAAGCTTAACTTGGTTCTACTTCCCATACACAAAACAATCATATAAGTCCAAATCAACCTATTTTAATCCATTCAATTTGTCTTTCAAGATATCCATGCCCTTCCAACTCATATGATTGAGCCTGTAGTGCTACAAAGTTGCATCTCCATCTACAACAACTAAATTATAGTGATCAACACTACTAGTCAAATACAAAGTGCCAATTTTCTTACCTCTCATAACCATAAGAGCACCCATAGTAAATTTATAAGAGTCTACTATAAACAACACTGAATAACCCTCATTATCCAATTACCCCACTAATATTAAATTCTACCTTAAATATGGAACATGTTTGACATCCTTTAGTAGCCATGTATTCCCATTTTTCATATCATCTAAACACAACCTTTCCCTACTATACTACATGGTTCATCATCACCAACATAAACATGTCCAAAATATCCTTGAACATAATTAGTAAAATGATGCCCATGTGGGGTGACATGAAAAGAAGCCCCTAAATATAATACCCAAGATTCAACAACATTATATAAGGAAAGAATTAAAGCATCCTGACTAATAATACCTATTGTCATATTTACCTCCTTGGTCTCCTCATGTTTGGTCTTCTTGTCTTGAACTTCCCAACATTCCTTCTTTATGTGTCCACTTTTCCCATAGTGCCAACATACCATCTTGACTCTAGATTTAGATCTTCATTGACCTTTTGACTTTCCATAGTTTTCTTTACTTATATCCTTTTGTCTCCCTCTAGTCTCCACCATCAAATCATTCTCTAAAGATGATTCCCTAATGTTCTTCCTTCACATTTCCTCACTAAGAATCACACCTATAACATCCTCAAACTTTAAACTTCCCTTAGCAGAGATGACATTACTCACAACCATAACCAAGCTATCCTAACTATCAAGGAAGGAGAACAAAATCTATAAATCCTTAACTTCATATTCAAATTTAATACCAACAAAATTTAACATACTCACAACCATATTAAAATCATTCAAATGATTAGTTACAAAACTATTTTCAGACATTTTCATATTAAATAACCTTTTCATCAAAAATATTTTATTATAGGTAGAGGGTTTTTCATATAACTCCCCTAATTTATTCATCAAACCAAATTTGGTTTTCTCCTCTAAAATATTTAAGGCAACCGAAGATGCAAGGCATAACCGTATTACTCCTAGTGCTTTCCTATCAAGCAAATTCTAATCTTTTTGATTCATACCTAAAGGTTGGCCTATTTTCCCCATGAAAGGGAGATGAAGATCTTTTTGAAACAAGTAATCTTCCATTTACATCTTCCACAATCCAAAATTCTACCCATTGAATTTTTCAAATATAGATCTGTCATTATCTGTCATAGCTTCCACTCAAGCTAATATCTTTCCCTATGATTCACCACTTTAGTAAAAATACTAAAGCTAGCTCTAATACCAGTTTTTAGGAATAAGTGATTAATTATATAATAAAATTCAACATGGAATTGATTCCTTAAAATCATAGCAGCAAAGACATATGGAAGAAAATTTAGATCTAAGCAAATACACACATAACACTGATATAGTGTGGTTCACTCAATGTGGGCTACATCCACCAAGAATTTCTAAATAATATTATAAAAAAGAGTAATAGAGATATCTCAAAAATAACCTCTTACATATATAACTTTCTCCAGCCTAAATTCACACCAAAATTCCTAAGATGCTAAGCCACACCTCAAACCTAATCACACCAACTGAAGAGAGATTTATAGAGCTCAAAATGAGATGCAAAATGTAATGAATAATGTTTTTCCCCTCACCCATATTTAAAATTTTCAAAAGCCCTTGAAAAATGTGTCATAACCATATCCCTACAAAATAAGGAAAAAATAAGGGAGGTTTCAACCACATTATCCCTCGATTATCTCAACACTTTTAAATCATACCCACTTCCCAAAAACATGCCAAAAATAGGGGAAGTGGTTAAAATTCATCCCACTATTGTAAAAGGTAAATATTTCATGTTAAAAATGTCCTGATAATTTTATTTTTACTTTAGGGTTGAAAAAGACTCTATATTTAACATGTATTTCTTGGTAAATCATGTACCTAACAAGGAACATTGATAAAAGATCCAACGAACCAAGCCATACGTTGATGAGGATTGAATACAACAAAAAAAATAGGTGAAATATTTTGAGATTTAGAAACTTTATGCTTACCTTTATACGCTCTTGTCTTCCTATGAATTTATAAGGAAATAAGATGTAGCCTTGTCTTAGACCTTGACCTAGTTCTTATTCATGGTAGTTCTAGCTTGTAAAATTCAATTCTTATTCAAAATTAGATGTAAAAACTTTATCTTTAAAAATATGAATGATCTTCAATTCAATTCTTATAAATAAATAGATTTGTATGTTTAGACTTATAAGTTCAATAAAACTTTACAAAAATTCATACAAATCTTTCAAAGAATGACTATCTTTAACTGTATTAGCTTAAATATACATCCAAACTTATGAATATCAATGATATTTGAAAGAAATTACTATCGCTAACCTTAAACACATCAAATTTATAAAGCTTAAGAAACCTTTGCAATAATTTCACATAAATATTTAAAGAATAACTATCTTTAGCTAAATAAGCCTTAAGACTGATCTAAAACCATGGATATTAGGGATATTTACAAATTTAAGCTAAGAAAAACACAAATATGTAAAGGACCAACTAATCTTTGAATAAAATTTAATAAATTCAGCACAAAATACATCAGATTCATAAATCTTTAGCTCAATCCCTCCTTCTAGTGCCAATTAAGTAGCCTTTTGATACATGTAAATGTATCATAGGGTTTTCATAGTGTTGAAAACACTTCTCATTTCAATATTCAAAGAATCTTTTGAATGAGTTTCTAGTTGTGATCTTCCTGAGATCTGTGTTGGAGTAGTGGCCAGGATATTTAACTATTTCACAAAATGATTATGCAAGTGGTTATTGGGATAAACCATGGTCCTAAAGTTTTTTAAATAATCTAAAAATATTTTATCTCAATCTAATTAATAATGAACAAAATCCAAAGTCTAAGACTCTAATCTATCATGAATATTAACAATGAGAAAGTAGACTATAGTGATTTGATCCAAAAAATGAGAAAATAGGTAAGGTAAGGAAAAAAGAGATATGTTTCTATTCTTTAGTTCTAACATCTTAACAAAGATCTAATTTCATCAAAGATATGCATCTTTAAACCAACATATGACATGAAATTACTAAATAGTATAGATCCTATTATATACCAAGCAAATGTCTAAGGATATTTGAAAACATCCAAATTAGAGATCAGATTCACTTTAAAGATTTACTTAAATAATAAAATTGCATTTGAAAAGCTTCTAGAAAAGCAAGGATATTGAAATTAATCAAATTACTTTTAGTCAACCTAGCATAAATCTCAAATTAATAAGTCTACATTAATACATGCACATCTAGAATTCATAGAAGTAGTTCAAATCTAAACATCAGAACAAATATTTGAGGAAGTAGCCATGATAATAAACAAATAAATAAAATGAGGGAATCTTTATATAATTCTCTTTTTTGTATTACTTGCTCCAAAATTTACAAAATAGTTTTGCTCTTCAAAACTTCTTCCCTTTTTCTAATGATAATACCTTATTTTATAGATTAAAAGAGCAACCTATGAGGTATGTCAATTAGTCATTATCAAATAAGAATTATACAAGTGTAAAGGATATATGTCCTCTTACAAATATTCTAATATCATTGAAACTTTTCAAGTGTGACTAACCTATAAGCTATGTACTTTACACATTGCACATGCTTTTACAAAATAGTATATTTTTTAAAAATGACTTACATGATTTTGATATAAAAGAATATTCTAAGTCAACCCTGTTGACTTTGAGATGCCCCTACAATTTTAGCCTTTTGTTTTTGTTCCAAAATCTTCATGGATTTTTCATAATATTCATTAATCAACCAGAGATTGATGATTTACTCTATGAATAGCTCCTTTATTTATTTTGTTAAATCTTTGAAAATTTCATCCATTCTTCCCATGGCTTCCTTGATGCTCTTGACATTACCAATATTTTCATTCAATGAAAATATCATGTCCAAGATACATTTTTTGTTATCCTCTATGGTGACCTTGCTTTTATTCTTAACCTATTAGATGAATTTAGAAGCTCTCTACTATAATTCTTTATCAGCTATTAGGCCTGTTTGAATGGGGATGGTTGGATCCTTAATCAAGCCTCTTTATATCTATATCATTTTGTCCTCTAATTATTTTAAGTCACTTGAGATACCTTCAATGATTTTGGACCACTTGTTAATGTTCCTAATTTTATCCATCAAGATTATCATGGCCATATTTATGTATGATGGGCTGACCATTTTGAGCTCAGGGATCTAGTTTTCCATTATTATCTTGATCAATGCCTTTAATTTATTATCTTATCCTTGCCACTAATTGACTTGGTTTAGAGTTATGGCACGTTTCTTAATCACCATGTCGAATTTGGAACTTATTTCCTTCAAAAAACTAAATGTCTCATAGATATTTACTTTAAAGTTATTAACAATAACTATAGGTACTGATATAATAAATTGTTCTTCCAATATTTTCTTCTCTTATTTTAGCCCTTTGATGGTAGCCTATAACCTTTTTGATTAAGACTGGGCTATCTCCAAAACATCTTGTTCAAACATGGGGTCTTCCCCTAGTCTTTATTCCCTCTTTTGAGTTAGGTGAACCAAAGGCTCAACTTTTTGGTGTAAAACCTCCTAACTTTCCTCTATGACAACTATCTCAGTCACTCTTTATAGTCTAGTAGTAGCTAGATCATACCTGACTCCCACTGAAGACTAATCCATATTATTGATTGGAACCTCTACTTGTGACTGGACTACTGATAGAGTTGGAGTATGAAGCCTCATTTCTTATTCATTTATCAATAATATGATCCAAGTCTTTAACTCCTATTACAGAGGGATATTTGTAGTCTTTACTGTAGCCCATGGGTGATAAGTAGTAAGAATCTTCTCCATCCTTGGTTCATATATGAACCATTCAGGTATAGCTATTCCATAAATTAGGTTCTCCTCAATTAAAAAATTGATGTCATTCAAAGGGGGAATGATATCCATTTTTTCTTTCTTTTTCCTTTAGACAATTGTATTCTCAAGCTTCCTCTTAGGAGGATCAATAATCACTAAGTCCAATGACTTCTATTATTATTTTTCCTATTTGGATTCCTCAAAATTTTCCTCCTCTACATCTATGTATATTTCATATGTCATGGAAATAATTATTGATGCATCTTCAATAGATTCCTATGGATCCAAAGCTATCATGTGAATTTCCTCTTATTGAGGAAAATCTTGCTCTAATGTTTTAGAAGACTCAAGTGCTGAGGATATTGAAACAACTTATCATGGTCTTCTTTCTTTTAGCCTATGCTATGTTTTTATGTCAACTAAGGAAAGCCTAGAAGTGCCAACATCTAATAGATGATATTATCTAGGACAAATTTTCCATCTATCTTCCATCTTTTGATATCTTAACAATCTAGACTCAAGCTTTATTTTATGTTCCTTTAGCCTTATAAAAACTTCATAATAGGTGGTTACCTTAGTGTATACAATTTCATATGCTCTAGGATCATGTTCATAAGGTACAACTAGAATGCCTTTACTCTTCAAGTGATCCTTTACCCTACCATTAGGATCCAATTGTCTACAGTCATATATCTTCAAATTGAAAGAAAGCTTGTGTTTTGAATCAAATTCAATGTGGTCCCATTGTCTAAAAGTGGTTTTGACAATAGTCATGGGAAAACCATGGAGCAATCCTTTCCTCTTTATCTTGTATATTCCATCTATTTTATTAAATAATTGATATGCTACTTATTGTTCTGCAAACTTATCTAGCATATGTACTAGCAATTTTTGGGGGGAACTTTGGGTTCCCTCTATTATAATAATAGTGCAATCAGGGTACAACCAAATATCTCCCATTATATCAATGGTTTTATTTACTAAAGGATTTTCCCTCATCATGGGGACACTATTGATGTCTTCGATCAAAGTAGGATATACACAGTCATAAATGAATGGATATGGTCCCTATATTTATAAATATGCAATTTTGAATAATATTAGGACATAGTTTGGGTTCCATTGGGATACCACTCTCTTTTTTTAGGGATTTTAGTTATGGCACACATGGAATATAAAAAATATGACATCATGAAGAATTAAATTCTCTTCTTTGTATTAATCCCAAAGATCTAATTGCTTAAGGAAATGTTAATGATTTTTCCTAAAGGAGGTACTACCACTTCCTCAATAATGAAATATACAATAGGCACCCATATTGGTTCTATATGTTAAATATGTGTAAATCCATATAATTTTTTCAAAATGGTCATAACCATTCTAACTCCTGGTTTGAATTGTCTCATAATGATTTTATTGTTAGGATCTACAATGACATTGTTACCATCTTCTAACCATTTCACTAGGATATCCTCCATGGTATGTTTTTGGGCTCATGGATTAAGGGAGGTGAGGTTTGTTTGGGCATTAGGTAATTTATAATAGGATTCAAAGATAATAGGTGATATGTATAATATTTTTTTCAAACTAGGTTTATGGATAATCATACCCTTGTCAATTCTATCATCTTTAAAAATAGGACTAAAGACATCGATGTAGTGCAATACCTCTAGCTTGGCAACAACATAATGGAGTCCTATAAAATGAATTTCCATGATGTCATTGTATAACCTCTTTATAGGAAGCAATTTTTCCTCCTTATTTAAAATTCCTTGGTTATCTATGGTATAGAACAAGATCAAAAAATTATTGTCTCTTGTATTTAATAAAGAAACCACAAACTCTATATCTTTGAAAACTTTACCCTCTACATTAGATGACAAGTATAATTTAACCACTTTCTTTGAAATATGTCTATAAGTTGTCATTACTATGATTTTGATTAAATTTTCCACTTTTAAATGAAAATTAAACACTTTTGGCTATCAGATTAGAATCTTTGAATAATTTTGATTACGAGGCTCTCTCTTCTGATTCAAAATAGTGAATACATGAATAATTTTAGGTTTTTTTTATGTCTAAGGGTTTTTGGAGGGTTTAACTAAGATTTAATGATGTAATACAAACTTAAAGTATTTTATTTGATAACCCATATCATATTTTGATCTTGTATTTATACCTTTGCATGTTTAGGTCCATGAAATCTTTTTATCTGACATGTTTACCTATGTGTCATCTCCTTGTCATGTTTTTTATTTAATTTTAAAATTTGATTGTTATCACTTTGAACATGCATCTTCATCTTGGATATTTGATAAAATGCAATCTATTTATCTCTTTAGTAGTTTTATGGATTTGAATTTAAATTTTGGCCATTAATCTTTGATTTAGGCTTCTGAGATTGTGACACTTGGTAACCCTGCATGCCTTTTATGTACCCTATTGTCAACCTCCATCTAGTTAATGATTTTATGCCATGTAGTGGTCTTGTATTTAATATGGTCTTATTGAATTATTGACTCAATTTGTACCATCAATCTCCATTTTTAAAGTTGAATACACATCATCAATCTTTGATATGTATAATCAAACATGCACCATTGATCTGTTAAACATTCACCATGATTGTGACACATGTGACCATCACATTCAATCTCAGGATACTTTGAACTATTAACTTTATGATCACCATTAGATCTCCATCTGCACTATTGAATGTACATCATCTATCTTTGATCTTGACTTATTAACCTCAATCTTAATGTAGATCATCAATTAGGATTTATACGTAAGAATACATACCATCAATCTTGATCTAGGGAATTTTGACTTATTGATTTTGGGTGATCAGCTATGTGTTGTTGATCTTTGATATGATCAAGTGATATTTTGACACTTGGTATCCCTATATTCAATTCATACCTATGAATAGTAAAATAAAAGAATAAGTGTTCAGGACATAAAAAGACTAGGCATAAATCTTAGACTAAGGTTTTAATGAATTAATAAACTCGATAGAAACTTAGGGTAAAATTAAACTAAGACTTAGATGGAATAAAGTGACCGATCAAAAATATGAATCCATTTTAGTAAGAACTTAGGATAAAGTAATTTAGACTAAGGTTTTGAACATTATTTAAACTTGAATTTAATTAATCAATTAAGGACCAAATGTTAACATAATGACTCAAATGGGACCATATTAATTAACAAACTAAGGTTCAAATTAATATTAAAGCATTAACCCATGAACATTTATTCATTCTTATGAAGATCTATTGATCATGCAAGATGTAAATACATGAGTTAAATATTAGCAACATTAGATAAGATCAAATAAATATTATGTTATAGTCTTTTAATGTAAGCTAAATAAACACATGATACTCAATAATGCACTCTAATCAGGTTGAATGCCTAATTTATAGAATAATTTGCAAAATTTGAACAAGGGTCCTCATTTTTTTTAGAAATGGGGGATGTTGACCTCAACATTAGTATCAATTGGATCTATTTTATTTATATTATTTGAGTATAGATATATTATATAGGATAAGTTTTAGGTCAATCCTAACTCATTGCATACACATATCTTCACTTTGTAATTAGGGTTACTATGGTAGGATATATGAGGAGGAATTATAGAATTTGTTGTTCTAAAAGTAGACATCTGCATTAGGAATAAACTCGACCTCATGAAAATAGTGTTAGAGGAATCATATGTCAAAATGAATGTATTAAGGGAACACATTTATGCAAAAAACAATATATTTAAAAATTGCAACCTAAAAAATAAAATGCGAAAAACCATCAAATGGGTTTAAGTTCATAATCTAGTGAATTAGAATATTCAAACTATGTTCCTAGCCCTTTAAAACTCATCCATGGAGTATATTTTGAGGAAAGGTGTGGGAGGAAATATATGGATCCCATTGTTAAGGAGATAAATAAGATGAAGCCTCCAAGTTTTGATGGAAAGGGAAGTGATAATCACATAGAATCATGGCTAATAGGGATGTGTACATACTTAAATTTAAATAGATAGAAATCTAACACTAAAGTTAGAATTAGGATTTATCAAATAGAAAGTGATGCCTCATTTTTGTGGAAAAACCTATGAGAATGTAAAACGTATACAATTTTTTTCTCACATGGGAGAAGTTATTGTTGAGGATAGTATTCACTTGGTGTAGATTTGAGGTATTTTATGAGAGTTAAATAGTTATTGATTAGTAGTTAGATGAATATATTGTGTTAAAAATATATCTTGCATATAGTGTTTAGTTGGTGATTTGGTTGAAGATTTGTAGGGATCTTGGAATCCCCACATATAGTCTTTACACTTCCTATATAAGTTCCTTATAACCATCTAAATAATATACAATAGTAACATAATATTATTTGTCTAATAAAATATTTATCTATGTTTGTCTAGTCTTTTCATGTTTATTTATACATAACTAAACCAGACTTATCATCTAGTATCAGAGTTGTGTATGATCCTTAACTAAGGGGTATGATTTAAAGCATTACATTGCTTATCTAGGAGAAAAAAAATTAGTGTTGGTTGCATCCATGCTCAACACATAGACCTGATTCGATGTATCATCAAGTCAATGATATGGAAATATGAATCAATAAATCATGCATAACTGATATTTCATGGCATCATTGAGTACCTACTTATATCTTTTCCAATAATTATCTAGTTTTCCAACATCTCCCTACATCCTCATAGAAGCCCTCTTTTATTCTATGAATCCATAATGCCACCATGTATCATGTGATTTCACCCAAATTTCATTGGAGATTACATGGAGTTTGTATCCCTATGATTTGCATCATGTCTGGACTCAGTAAGCTATGTGATCAAACATGTAGATAAGTCTTAAAATTATTATCATTGAAAGTAGATCATGTATTTAGTGGTTATTGTTTTATAGTTGATTTGTAATATCTATTGAATTAAGTCTTTTGATTAATCAAATCCAATCTTTAATTAGATGTCATTCCAAATCTTTAGTTTTTGTCAAAAGATTTAAGTCTTATGTTTGTTTAATTTCTATTTGTGTCATGTGAAAAAAAAAATCATGTATTTTAAATTCTATTTTGAAGTCCTTGTATATGGTGTATGATATTTTAAAATAAGTCATAATCATCACATTGTCAAAAATTAATCGGAAGTCTTAAAAGTGTCAAAATTATTAAATTCAATGAGTCTTATATTTGAGTCCTATTTAGGTGACTATTAGGGTATTTTTTAGGTGATTACTAGGTAAAATTTTCATATTGTTTATAATCAGACACATTTTTGGGTAACCAACATCTTGGTTATGGAGATCCCACTAGAGAAATTTAATGGTCTTAATTTTCACACATGGAAGGTAAATATTCAAATGTAGTTGATGAATAAAAATTTGTGGGGAATAGTTAGTGGGAAAGAAACATATCCCATAGATGAAAACAAATTGTTATAATGGAGTATCAAAGATGATAAGGATAAAGCCATCATTAACCTTGTACTTTATAATTTAGAATTGCATTATGTGGATTTGGAAAAATCATCCACTAAAATTTGGGAAAAATTGAATAAGTTATTTGGTGTAAAATATATTAATGATAATTTTATGTAAAATTAAAATTATTCAAATTTAAAATGAATATAGGAAGCACAATGTCAAGTCACATAAATGAACTTAGATCTCTCATGAGGTAGTTAGCAGAAATCAAGTCCCCAGTTGATGATGAAGATGCTAAGGCAATTATGTTGAATAGTTTGTCTACCAAATATAACAATGTTGTATTTAATCTTGGAAAAATGAATTCATAGTACATATAAGACATGATTTCAACACTCTTAATAGAAGAGAAAATAATTTTAGAATATGTGGAAGAAGAAACAACATTGTACCTCAAAAAGAACCATAAAAAATTTTCAAGAAAAGGTAATTACTACTATAAGAAAAAATGACACAGATCCTTAGATTGTAAAATTCAAGCTAATTATTTGCTCAAAGGAAAGCTAAATGAATCTAATATAATCATTGAATAATAATTTAAGGAATAGAATCAATTAATAGCTGCAGATAGTGGGTACAATTATAAATATTTTATATACTAAGAAGCGTCACTGGAGGAAGGAAGATACATAGAGGATGGAGTTATTTTAGTGACCTTTCATCTATTGCAAATGATTGGGCTACATCAATATTTTTGTGACTTATGTGTGTGTTTTTCATTTTCACTATGTGTATTTCTAAAATAAGAATAGATGATACGTACTTGTTCAAAGAGTGTAACATGTGAACTTTTATCCTTGTATTTACTCTTGTAGCATGTTTATGATGAGGATAAAATAAATACTAGAACCTCATGATTTTATGGTTGGTGGTTAACCACATTGAAAACCATTTGTATTTTTGGTTACCCACTAGAAAACTATTTGTAGTCATGGTTGATGGTTCACCACATTGAAAACCATCTATTTTATGGTTGTAGGTTTACCACATTGAAAAACTTCATGAAGGATCATGAGTATGGGTCAGTTAAAATATAGGAATACATTCTCCCCACGTTTACATTAGGGTGTGAATTTTGAGGATAGTATTCATGTGGTGTAGATTTGAGGTATTTATTGAGAGGTAAATAGTTATAGGTTAGTAGTTAGACAAATATATTGTGTTAACAATATATCTCAGATATAGTGTTTGGTTGGTTATTTGGTTGAGGGTTTATAGGGATATCAGGATCCACACATATAGGTTTTACACTTCCTATATAAGTTCCTTGTAACCATCTAAATAATATACAACAACAACATAATATTATTTTTCTAATAAAACATTTCTCTATGTTCATCTAGTCTTTTCATGTTTATTTATGTAGAAATGAACCAGACTTATCAGTTATAAAAGGTGTTTTGTAAAGAATATTTTTCTACAAAACATCAAGATCAAAAATTTCTCAAATTTCATTCACTTAATCAAGGTGCATCTTCTATGGTACGATTACAGGTAGTTTTTTGAAATGTGTGTACTACATGAAAGATGAAAGTGTCTAGGTAAAAATATTTGTTCTTAGTCTAAATAAAAACTTGTTATATGCCACTAAATTTGTGATACTAGAGAATTTAACCCAAGTAATTGAAGCTGCCATAGTGTCTAAGAAGAAAATAAATAAAAAATTAGAGAGGAAGCAATAAAATTCAACCAAGATGTAGTTAAATAAATATAAAAGTTTTAAAAAGATAAAAATATAAAAGGATTACCATCGATTCAATAATGGACCCAATAAAAATAGTATTTTTTTTCAAATAAATGAGAACATGAAGGAAATTAGATTTTAAACACTTATGAATAATGATCAACTAAAGACTTAGGATATTTGTAAGCCTAAATAATAACCTGGCGACCAAGAAAGGAAAAAACATGAAGGTGTTTGTTGGAGATATATTGATTAAAATTATAAAAAATATTTTCCTCTTTAAATTAAAAAAAAATCAACCACAAGCTACAATTTACACATATATAAATAAGAATATAAACAATAATCCACTTTCATAAATCTACCAGGTATGTTTTGTGAGAACTAAGTATCTATGTGGCATGGTTTTATTTGGGCATAACATACTAAGTTTGATTATTTTGGAAAAAATATAAAAGTGTTATATGACCTTGGAAAACATTTATTTTTTCAAGGATTTGTTAGACCAGTAATGGCCAATACAGTATCAAATATGCATCTAATAAAAAAAGTGAAGAAAGGATGTAAGATGGTATAATTATTCAAGAATATACTATGTAAAAATATTTCTATCTGATGTTTTAGACCTCACTACTAGATCCATCTTCACAAAAGAAAAGAATAAAGCCAATTATTGGGGAATAAATATAAAATATAATTCCATAAATAAATATAAGTGATATAATAAAGGGGTGAAGGATCAAGTTACAAAATGGGGGAGAGTCAGCTAATAAGAACAATATAATTCAAAAATAAAAATAAAGTAAATTTAAATTTAAATTTTTAGAGCAAAGAAAAGAAATAAAAATTATAAAATAAAATATAAAAAATTTAATTAAAAATAGGTAATAAATTTAATTAAATATAAATAATAATTTATAAAAAAAATCAATTAAAAAATAATAATAAAGGAACAAAAACTATAAGCTAAGACCAAAAATAATTGAATCGTTAAATGCAAAGAAAAACCAAAACAAAAATAAATAAAAATTAATATTAAAATAAAAATTTAATTAATTATATACCAAACAATATATTTTAAATAATTTTTCAATTAATTAGATATTTTTTGAAATTTCTATGAAATCAGTAAATAGAAAGGTTTAGAAAAGAAATAAAATAAAACCAAAAGATAATAAAAAGAAAAGAAATATTATAATGAGGTAATAAATAAAAGGTATTTTTTTGGGATATGAAAAGTATTTGTGTGTGTGTGTGTCTGTGCGTATTTATGTATATATGTATGTATATGCATAAGCAGGTATGTAAGTGTATTTGTGTGTATACACACACACACACACACACTAAAAGCTTTAAAATGACATTAAATAAACTATTAAATTAAATATATAAGAATAAGTAATTGTATGTAACAAATTAAAAGCAAATTACTGTCAAGTTATGCACTTTGATTTTTGAAACAATAATGGACCGGGTGCCTATGGAGACAGGTAGGAGAACAATTGTGGTGATAGAGTCAACTAGGAGAACATCAGTGAAGGAGACAATGATGACCTATAGTTAGAAGAGAGATAGTGAAGGGTAAGGTGAAGGGATGGGATTAGGGATGAGGATGGGTGGCTCAATTGGTAGGAGAGGAGACAATAGAGGAAAAGCTAAGAAGACCCAAGTAAGTTTTTCTTTTGTGTTGAAGGGACATGGCATCTCTTCTAAAGTGCAATATTTTGGGCTTGAACATCTAGAAGTGGAAATGGATTTTTTATTAGAAGTTACTGTTTAGGGAAGAGGTAACCTAAAGTAGTTAAAGAGGTGGCTAGGGTTTCTAACCCATCATTGGTGTTTTCCAGTTGTAAAAATATTTTGAACCCTTTCCATTCTTATGGGGAGTTCTGCAAAGAGTCTATTCTTAAGGTTCAACATATTTATGATCCCTTTTCAATAACTAGAAGTTAGATTCCTTTTATAAAGACTTTTTATGAGAAAGTGGAAGTGTTCATTGGTTTAGGTGGAAATTAGAAGTGGAGTTGCAGAAGAAAATAACTCTAGAAATGACATATTTTAAGAATGTCCCTTTTATTTATTTTTATACTCATATTCTAGAGATTTTAGATGAAGATATTTCAATTATTGGTATGGATAGAGGGTGAAAATATTTGATTGGTAGATGTGTTGGGAAATAACCTTCATGGGAAGAACTTTTGAATTGGTTAAAATCAACCTAGACTTCATTATAAACTCCATCTATTTTGATGTTGTCAAATGATTTTTTTATGTTCTTATTTCAATAATTTAAAGATAGGGATCATGTTTGGTCTAATGAGCCTTGGTTTATTGGTAAGCAAGGAGTGTTTTGTGTCATTTCACCCCCTTTTTTAATCCATATTCTATGATTATTTTGCAATATCCAATTTGGGTAAGATTTTATAATATTACCTTGTCATTATGTGATCCTAGACTCCTTAAATAGTTGGTGAAAAAGTTAGGTGTTTTTGTTAAATTTTATGAATTCTTGGAGGTTAATCAAAGTTTTGTCAAGGTGTGTTTTTATTAATTTATCCAAACCATTGCATCTCTCCATTCATATTTCATCCTCCTATGGACTATGTATTCAATTTATTAATTTTAAAGGACTACCCTTTAGATGCTTCAAATATAATCAAGATGATCAAAAAATTACTTCATATCCTCAAAAAGGTTTTGAATGTTCACATACAAGTATTTTGAAGAAGTGGGTTATAAATATTAGATGCCCTAATTGATATTTGGTTCATAGTATGATTTTTCCTTCAGAATACACTTTTGTTCAGGTTTTACCATCTTTGTTTATCCCTCAAGAAGTTCAAGGAAGCCCTAAGAAGGGTAAAAAATCAATAGCAACTCAAGGTTTGGATGAAATTTTGGTAGGGAAACATCCTTCTTCATCCATTTTTGAAGGGGAAGTAGCCATAAAGAATCTTAGGGTAAAGTATTTAGATCAAGATTCTCTAATAGTTGAAGGGTTTCAGTAGAAGGAAGTATTAGAAGAGGTCAATGATGGTTTAGAGGAGGAAGAAGAAGAGTTAGTTTCTAAAGAGATTAGGACTTTAACTCAATGCCCTTGTGAGTTGAAGACTCAAAAATATGGAAAGAAAGGGAAAAGAGGTAGGAAAACAAAAGCATAAAGGATAAAAATTGATTATATGAATTACATTGAAGGCGGAACTTAATGGACAATGTAGGCTTTATTATCTAGTAAGGGCAGACACATGCTTTCATTCAGAGGCTTGGGTTTGGTTATGTTTTGAAATGGATTGTTGATTGGTATATATATATTTGGTTTGATGTTTTATTAGCTTTTAATTACTGGCACGGTCTTCAATTCTTTAACATTAGATCTTTTCTAATTTTTTAGGGGTCCCTATGTAGTAACAAGTTCAAATATGGTATTTGGTTTTCTGTTTATTAGATAATGTGCCTCTTGATGTGCCCTAGAATTGGTTAAATCTCTATGTAAATGTTGAAATATATCTTAAAAAATTAGAATTAAATGTTAATTAAAATAATAATACCAATAAAAAATAATAACTATAACAATAACAACAACAACAATAATAATAATAATAATAATAATAATAATAATAATAATAATAATAATATTAATATTAATATTAATATTATTAATATTATCATTATTATTATTATTATTATTATATTAAAAACAATAACAATAACAACAATAACATAAATTAAAAATATATTTTTTAAAAATAAAATTAAAATAAAGATAAAAAAAGTTATGAATAAATAAAATAATTAATAACATAATAAAAATAAACATAGTAAAAGGGTCAAATGAAATAATAAAAATGAAATGGAAAGCTAAATGAGGAGTAATTAATTAATTAAAATTAAACTACACAAATAAAATAAAATAAAAATGAAGAATGAATAATATATAAAATAAATAATAAATTGATAATAAATTAATTAGAAACATTAAAAAGGAAAAAATATTATTGTATTAAATTATTAATTTTGAAAATAAAAATAAATAAAATGAGTTGACAACAAAAGAAAATAACAAAGGGAAGGACTTAGAAAATTCAAACTTATACTAGAGTGGAGTTGAGCAGGTGGATGATGGGATTCCATTAATGTCTTAGATTGAAACCATCATCCCTATTTATATTGTGGTGATGCTTATGTATTTGAATAGCTTCTTTAATTTTCCTATTATTCCATCGACCTTTCCATGCCAATATTTTTACATTACCTATGATCATAAATTTATTAGTTTTATACTCATGCTTAGCCAAGGTCAATTACTTGTTGTTAGTATGTTGTAAGTCTTATGGATATTATTTGAACCTAATGAAAAATGATCTTCTTATTTCATGGATGTTGGGTATGTCACAATAACATGGGATCTTATAAACACGTTTTTTAGGAAGTAATAATCTATGGATGTTTATCACTTCTAGATAAATTTATAACTATTTTGATGGGTCTAAAATGATTCTTGATCTGATTTATTATGAGAATCCTATCTAATTTCTACATGGTATGTTGAACATATGGTTGGTATAATTTTATGCTATCATTGTTGGTCTGAGTCGTAAGTTAACCTTGGATTATTTTAACCTTTTCAAAAAAATTCTTGATATGCAAATATTTGTATCCATTCTTCTTATGTTCCTTTTGTATGTGTTTCTATTCAATTACTATGCATTTAATATTGAATATTCTAAGTTATTCTATGTATCTTTTTTCTAAACATTATCTTTTCAAGAATGGTAGTAATGGGAATATGATATAATATAAATATTTGTCAAGATATTATTTATATAAACCTATCAAGATAAGAAACCATATACTCCTTTGGTGATATGCTAAATAAATGAAGATAGTGGTTTTCTTCGACATCCTTTGTGAACTTAATATGTACATATATGGAGTTAAGGTGAACCAATAATTTAGTAAGAGTCTTCATATCATGAAACCATATCACATTAGTGTCATCTTCAAAATGGTACCACTATTAATTCTTTATAGTGGAAGAACAAATAAAAATATTTTCAAAAATTTCTATGAAAATATTAGCTACAATTGGGAAAAGTGGAGAATCCATTAACACACCTTATGTTTGTTTAAATATTTCACCTTGAAAGATGAAAAATGTGTATATTATGAAAAATTCCATTGAAATAGTATTCTCATGATTGGTAACTTCTCTGATAACTTCCATAGCCGCATCCAACATAATTTTAATGAAGATCAACACACCATTAAAACTAATTATAATGTCATTATTATTGATCTTAATGTTTACCATAATATTTAAAAAATCATTATAATACTTGATGAAGGAAGAAGTGTTACCAACTAATGGTTTTACTTTCTTAGTTAAATAGATAGATAACTCAAAAGTAGTAAAATCAATAGTGCCCATAGTATGTATATTAGGATTGCTAGGTTTTTTAATTTAGATTAAACCATATATACATGGATGATTGAATTTTTTGGAACAAGTTTTATCTTTAAATTATTTATTAATGATTCTTTTTTGTTTTATTTAGTAACATCTCTAGTAACATTTTCCAAGAAGTATCTATGATTATGAATGTAGATACCACTATTCTCTAAGTGGTCTCTCAATTTATACAAGTTACCATGTCTAAAATTACAATATCATTACCTTTTATAGGATGGAAATTTTGAGAAAATAGATTTGGATATGCAAATTAACCAAAATCACTCAAAACATCAGTCTACCATTAAAATTGAAAACCATTATTTTAAAATTAAATAACATGAATCATTTAAATCAAAATTATAATCTAATGCTAAGTGTTCCTAATCAATATTTAAACAATAAAAATATGAAAAGATTAAGGATGAAGATTGCTTACCAAAGACTCAAAATTTTAACATGATGTTGGCTTGGTAAATTGACTTGTATTATATCATGGATTCATGGATATCTTGATAAAAGGATGATTTGATGTATCATGGATATATTTCACATTACTTAGTTAGTTTGGTCATGGAGGGGTAATGGTGTTTAAATATAATTAAGGAGGGAAGATCAATGGACATTATTCAAATTTATGGGTAGCAGATCAATGGTGGAAAATTATCCAAGGAATTAAAAATTACTCAGATGATTATAGAGGAGGTAAGGTTATAAAGGTATAATCCTATATAATATATTTGGAATTTTAATCATGATTAGTGGTAGATTAGTCATGTGATTAGGAGTTTCTAGATAATCTAGGGGGTAGGCTTGTAGTAAAGCCTAAGAGTAGCCTAGGGTAGGTGGGATTGGAATTTAAAATTCTAATATAATAGAAAGTGGGATTAGTTAATGGATAAGACATTATTAGAAGAATTAATAGGTTGGTGGGGTTAATATAAGGTTAGTGGATGAATAATAACGAATGGGTCTATTAAATAGATGACTAGGAGGGGTGATATTAGGACAAAATTAGAAGATATAAATGAGATAAGTAGAATTAATATCAACTAATAGTCAAATTAGAGATGATAAAATGAAGTGATAAAATTTATATATATAAATTTTGACCCTCTTTTAAATGGAATTGTGACTAGATGAAATGGGAGGAGTAATGGTCTTTCCAATAAGAAAGGCACAAGATGAATGAATGTTAGTGGGTATGATGTCCCGTCAAGGGGACATGTAGGGAAGAATGAGATAGATGGTAACTCAAAAGATGAGATAGGGGTGGGATATGATGAATGGATAAGGGTATGGGATGTAGGATGATAGATAGATGATGAAGAAAGGAACTCAACTTGAATAGTGAGCTACAAAGTGATTGATAATAATGATTCCTCTAGCAAGGACACATGCAAGGGAGTGATAATGATTGTGTCATGTTTGTAAACACATACTAGGAGGGAATCAACCATAACATGATGATTATAAGACTAAAGTCCATAATATTTATATGTATCCTAGGCAAAGACACATGATAGGGAAAACTACAGACCAAGTTAAGACTGACTTGATAAGATTAATGATAAGTGTAGCTCAAGGATGAAGTTGAGTCATATGATGAACGAGGTGAGAGAATAAATTATATGGTCAGGTCACCAAAATTTTAAGGGGAATAATTAGACTAAATTGTATCAAATATTAACCATAATGTTATTAATAGTGATGATAAAGGTATGGTTTTGGCCATGCCCCAATCGAGGGAAGAAACCATAATATTTAAATGATGAATTGACCAATTAGTGATAATTGATAACTAATGGAATAAAATATATATGTTGTGATTTGTTAGGCCTAATTACAAGGTATGAGTAGTTGAAACAAATGTTAGGGAGATGTTTTTGGGGATGGTTATTGATCAATAGTCTAGTTGATAATTGAGTGACATATAGCTCAACGATTTGAATTATGTAAGATGTGGGGATGAAAAGATAGATGTGGTGAAAAATGATGGGGAAAGAAGAGGTAGTGGTTAAGCTAACCATAGGCACACCATGTGACTAAGCACTACCTACATAGTTTAAAAATAATTCAATCATATGTAGTTCAGCCTAGATGATAGATGACAAGGATGAGCACCAACATATGAATACATACCTAATGGGGGGACTAATATAGACAAGGGTATGAGTTGGTTTGGACTATAATTAAGACTAGGTTGATAATATGGTAGTTAAGACGACTAGGCAAGAAAAGGTCAAGACTAATTTGGACTAGGGGACTAAATAAGTCAAGGTAGTGTGTGATTAGTTATAGATAAGGTGGAATTATTATGATGATATTAGGGATGGTTGATGCTAAGACTGAGTGATAAGATGTGTTAGATGGGTGATAATACTTATATGGATGAGACTAGGATAGGATGTGACTAAGATGAGAAGGGTGATTAGAAATATGACAAGATGCAAGATGAGACAAGTTTAAAAGGATGTACATAAATGCATAAATAAAAATATGTACAAGAGGATGATATTATAATGAGATAAAGATATACAAGATTAATATATGCTCAAGAGACCTAGATAGACATGTATAGGTTTGGGTGAAAATTAACTTGGCTCATAAACATAACTAGTCTAGAATGACACTCACCAAATTAAGCAAAGCACAAACCTATCAATAGTAAACTAATTTGGGTGTGTAACTTGATAATTGCACTATAAAAAAAATTTATGGGTGAGGATATATGCCAGTGACCTATTAAAAAATCTCATGAACCCTCTTAACCCCTTTTTCACATGAAGATCACTTGGGAGCTGATATTAACTCTGATAGTAAGTCACATGTTATGATCGAAAGGTTATAAAATAGGTTGAACATGCTCTTTAGGGGATTCCCCAATATACACTAGGTATAGTGGGGCCTAAGTCCATGTAGGGTTATTCTAATGTCTGGTTGAAATAATTAAATCTTCCCCTTCATGGAAGACTTATATGGGATCAATAACTTAGCCTAATGATATTTATCCCTAATATTTATATTCCAATAAAATACAAAGTGTTTATTAATGCATGGTGGTTAAATACATTCACTATCCCCCTAATACTATGGTAAGTGCATGGGTGGGAATTCCACATCACATTTACCTTAAAAAATGGGATGGTTTATTAGTGGGTTTTTATCCTCCAAGTCTCATTGCTAGGACATAGCGAGGAGAGAATACACCATTGTAGTAACACATAGGTAGATAAAAATATTTATTAACTAATTAATTTAGATGTGATATATATAAAATATATTTAGTAGATGATTTTCAAAATACCAAAATATTTGTGATGGTTGACCTACAAAACAAGTGATTAATAATTTTAATTTGGTAATCTTGAGGGGAAACCTATAAGACAAGATGTTAGAAAAAATATGACCTACAAGAGAAGATGTTACTAATCCAAATTTTCCAATAGTTTCACCCCTGTAATAAAAAACATTAGTCCCATAAGCCTTAATAAAAATACTAAAAAAATCATAATTTTGCACTATAATTCCATTAGATTAGGGGTCACAATGAGAGGTTTTGGGGGAGATATCCCCCAATGGGGTCAAGGGATAACACCCCCAAATAAAA